>JAUUDW010000365.1:0-10458 GCA_032361385.1 Panulirus guttatus
TGACTCTCCTCCAAACTTCTACCTTCCTCTGTCTCATTCACAGTCTCTCTCTCTCTCTCATCCCCACTTTTATCTCCCTTCTGTCTCTAGCACGTCTCCAAACTTCTATCTCTTATCTCCTTTGTCTTCCGATCTTAACCCACTTCCTATTTCCTTTACCAGTCTCGATCTTCTGTTCTCTCTCAACTCTCTATCTCACTATTATTTCAATTTCTCTAACTCTTCTCCCTAACCCCTTTCTTTCAGTCTCCTCCTTTCCCTCACCAAACCTTTGTCTCCATCTTATCTCCACACTTCAACAAGGCTTTCCCTTTCCACCGAACGCCCTTCCCGCACAATCATCTCCACATGGCTATAATGTTCTAAAGCTTTTGCAAAGTTTAATCTCTTCCGCCTGAGCTTTCATCTGTATCCCCCTCTTTCTCTCTCTCCAAATTCTAGTCTGTCTCACACCTGCCACTGCCAAACCTATGCAGAACACGTCTGTGCCTACTGTGTCATTGAAATCTTATTATACGTGTGTGTGTGTGTGTGTGTGTGTGTGTTCTGAGCACCACCTTACCTACTCACCATCCCACTCCCTCCAACCATCCCCCACTCACCAACAACAGAATCCTAAAACAACTTATCGAGGTCAGTGCATCAGGATCTCCCCAGAGCTTCTGTAAAGGTCTTCCCTCGGCGATACTGCCAGAAAATCTCAGCATCTATGCCAGCATACCATCATAAGGTGTGAGAGGCTACACGTAAAATGTATTGCAACGTAGTAAAGGCTTATTACACATTCATACAAACGACTTAAGAATATTACTGAGGACATTTTCAGAACACTTTGAATCTACTTGTGGATGTTTTACAATGTGGCAATAATGTGTAATTCTATGGAACTGTTTTCATTTCTATATCATTGCCACATTACTTCAGAAACACCTAAAAGTTTCCTCAAAATGTTTCGAAATGACACAAAAATGAGTGAATGTATAGATTGTAGTAACTTTTTCTCCTCAAGAAAGATATTATCGCCATTTTTGTGAGGCACCTGACACCTTAATCAAATGCCTCGTAAAACGTGGCAATAATGAATAAATCCTATCATCTATCCTCCTTAAACCTATTCACTGGGGTTCTCCACCCTTTTGCTCTGTCCGGAAGACAAAGTCAAGGAAAAGCTCAAATGAAAGAATAGTTCATGAAAGCGAGTTTTTCATCATATTCAGGACTTTTAAATCATCATACTGAAGACTTGAACATAAAAAAGGAAAGCAACTGTGAGCGAGACTTCATGAAGATGATGAAAAGCTCTTGAAAACTTTCTCTATTGTTAGTGTATCTACATTCCTACAAATGCTTAAAACTAAGACAGAGTGGGCGTTTCTGGGAACGATCACTCCTTGTAGAGAGAAAAAGTGTGTTTGTATGGTTAATATAGAGGTTTTGATAATAGGAACATTAGTGGATTGTGTCGAAAGGCTGACCAAGATATAATGAAGAAATTGAGACAATTAAACGGAAGAACATTTAAAAAAAGAAGTGTAACTTGTTATCTAAAGACAGAAAAGACAAAAAGATCAAGTAGAGTTAAATTGAGAAATAATGTTTACTAAAGTGTATATGACGTTTAACATGAAAAATAGAAAAAAATTAACGTTGGTGTGTTTCAAGTGTGTGTTGCCATGTGTGTGAAGGGTGAGTTGCCAAGTTGGTCAGTACTTCATTACTCAGTCCAAATACCTCTTTGTTCGTAACGCCCCTTTTTTTGTACTAATACTAGCCGAGTGCGCGCCTTTACCGGTGTCGTCGAGCTGTTCTCTCCATTCGTATTGCAAGGAAACCTGGCGTTCCTCGCTACATGTTATTATTGCAACTTAAATGTAAATGGCCCTTTTAAAATGTTTCTGCACTGCAGTGGATTCTGCTTTGCAGTTAGCTGCCATTTATTTTGCTGGGCCCAACAATCAAATAAAACAAAATTTTGTTAAATAATTTTGTCATGGCAGCACTAATATTTTGAGGAGAACTCAGTAGTTATTTCATTGGTGGTTGAATTAATTTTCTATAAGGGATATCATAGTAAATACATAAACTGATGGAAATTTTCTGACAATCTCAATATCTGAACTCTTACCCTGTATCTTTTTTCTGTTCATCCTATTCCTTCACTTTTCTACAGCTTTTGCCCTACCTTGCCCCTTCTTTCCATATCATCTTTATGTTGGTTTAAAGATGTACCTTTTGGGCTGCACTCTCTCTAAAGTTGGTCTGCTAACCACCATTACTACAGTTTCATGAATTACCATTCACCGACATGATGTTATCATTCTTGAATTTTCCACCAACCATAAACTCTTTTTAAAGTTCTTAGTATCTGCCAACATACCCTTGTTCTTTGTTGGGTCTTGCTCGTCACAACTGAGATTTTTCACTCATTATTCTCCATCAAATATGCATAAACACACCATGGATAAGGCACAATATAATAGACTTTATTTTAGATAGTATGTTGCAAAATTTTGAGTGACAACAGTAAGTAGATCGCCTCCCTCCTTGTGTGGCCGAGGAGAGGCGATCCTCAGAAGCAAAGAAAATGGAATTAATAAAAAATACCAAGCCAATTGGGGGTTACAAAAGTAAATTTATTTTTCCACAAAAATCATATGTAAATACAAATCAAGCCAATTTGATAAAAAATAAAAAACAAAGCATTTTTTTTTTTCCATTTATCCATAGCAAGGCACAGTCTAATTCGAAATTTTATTTTGCTGTTTCCATTAATTTATCAAATTTAGCAAAGCAAACAAGGTCCTGCTCTGGAGCCTTAACCTTGATCAACTTACGCATATAACCTACTCTATATTCACAATTGAGCCGAGGAAAGTAGCCTATACAAGCAGCGGTAGAACCCGGACAAAACGCCAGACATGCGATCCGCGACTTTGCTGGCGGGGGATCTGCAGCATCTGCTTCAGAAACGTCGCCCAGGACGGAGTCGAAGGTCCAGCACCTTTGTCCGGATTTTACCCAGCTGAAATGAAAAGCCAATTTCTTCTTCGCGACACAACACAGCTGATAGCGACTCTAGAGGAGAGAGCAGATCTAACCCTTCCTTGAGTAAGGTACCAGAACTAAAATTTCATAGTCTCCCCTTGAAGGGAGTTCACAACCGTTGCATGAACCTGCACAAAAACATTTAAAAATGTGAAAAATAACCTCAAATGAATGCTTTCCTTTCGTTACAGAACCACATCCATAATATGGATGACTTTCCCATTCTCGAAATTCTTTGTGGTTCTTTTTTTCACCATGCCAACTACAAAGGCCTAGAGTTGCTCGTCTCCTCACTGATCACCACACAAGTACCCAATTTGAGCGTTCACTCATCTCGGTACACCAACATCCAACTTCAGATGACTATTCCATGAACCCATCTGCTGAAATTCATAGGCCACACAATCACACACACTACACACTGGCAGAGAGTTGCTTCACGAGCAAGCAACAGAATAAGAAACTTGTTTAACTGGGTGGGCAAAATGTTCATAATCTTGTTTGAGATCGTTTATCTATTACCAGCAGAAATTAGGTTGTCGAGAGCAGAAACTGATTTAGACTTCATTACAACTAGGAATAACAAGAAGCACCAATACTTATCACTCTTCTGTCCATTAGTGATTCTCTCTCTCTCTCTCACCCAAATTAGGTCTCGTGTGGTGACGAGTCGTTTACCCTACACAGATACTGACAATCGCTGGTTTGGTCACAAGTATCAGGTACCAAATAGCTTATCCTAACAACGCACACAAGGACTGGAGTCCGGGCCAAAGAAGTCAGGTCAGGTCAGGTCACATCAGGTCAGGTCACAAGGTTCTTCCTAAAGTCGGTCAAGAAATATAACTGTTCCGAGTCTGAAAGTTATCCCGTCAGGAGAAACACCATTATGTTAAAGCAGTTTCCCACCTTGACAAGAAAGAAATTAACAAAAGACTTTAATCATATGCAAGGTCACAAAGGTCACACAGTTTTTGACGTCCTTTTGTTCCATCGGTTGAAAATAGGTTACGGTGGGTCGAGGTCTTCATACCGAACTGGGCAAGACAAGTGGTGTAGTAAGTCTCGTTCAAGTTGAAGTGGTCCTTTTTCAGGGAACGTCCGCTATGATTCCTTACACCCCGGAGTCTCGTGTGATTTGCACTCCCCAGGGTTTCAGGTCCGCAGTCAATTCCATATGGATAAAGCGCATTAACCCGCTGATATTAAGTGTTATGATTTGCACTCATAAATATATTTAAGGGGAGTTCTTGTGCTTGTACATGTTGACATCACGACAGTAATAAACAAGGTTAGTGGTTGGTGCCTATGTTTTTTGTTGACTGTTGGTGAGAATTTTTTTGAGATCTGAAAGTGGATTCAACTTGGAGTCTACGATTGTTAAGGGTATTGCACCGAGACAGAAAATGATTCAAATATATAGTTTCAATTTCTTAAACCAGCAAAGTCATCCTGATGGTTTGAAGGATAAGGGAAAGAAACTCGTGTTTTCGCTGTGGATGTAAACCATTCTGCATTGACTAGTTAAGCTGTAACAGGAAACAGCGGAATGGTGATCCAAGAAAGTGCAATTCTACCATTGATACACATGAACGAGAAGAGACGTTCTGAGCTGTATGTTAAATTTAAATTCTTTTAATACCGGTTGAGTATGTTCATTAGTGAGCGTTTCTCGTATTATTAATGTTACCCAATCTAAATGTAGATATGAAAAAGGTGCGCGTTCATAATGATAAACAGCTTTGGTCAGTAGTTAGATTTATCAGCTGTCAGTGTTATTTCTGAGAAAATGCATGAATCCAGGGGAATTAGATTTATAACTGGGATAGCGCAAATTACACATGTGATACTGACTGGGGACCGGACATTCTGGGGGAGTGCAGGTGGACTCGAAATACCGGAACGCCCGACCTCCTCTGGTATCATTGTATGGGTCTCGTTCTATCCCCGTTGGCACGGTGGTACGATGCTTGAGCAAGGCGGGTCGTACCGTCTTCCTAAAGGATTGTACCGTCTTCCTCAAGGGCCGTACCGTCGTGCTCACAGATATAAACAACTGAGTCTCGGTTGAAAGTTTTTTTTTTCGTAATGGCAATCAGGTGGCCATCGTTCTTAAGGTCTAGAGGCTTTGGGAAGACACCTCAAAGACTTCTTCTTCGACGGTATAGGGATGGTATGGTATGCGTCTCACGCATTCTTGATCTATTTAGTTTTCCTGAGATCTGGTCTCTGCTGCAGGCTACTTACACTTCACGCTACAATCAGTACATTGGTCCACTTTGTGAAATTGGTTTGGTTGGTTGATTCTGACAGCCCATTTCGTCAGAGCTGACAAATGGGTTTTACAATCAAAACACTTTCCTAAATTACATGAAGCTAGAAAAAAAAAATCTTCCCTAACCAGAATAATTAGCTGTTTCTTTAGTTTCCATTCATCTGACTAATTGATAAAGACTTTTAAAAAAGAACTTTCTCTCGAGTGTAACAGGAACGGATTTCTTCTCAATATTCTGAGTGATTCTGAAGCCCGAGGAGCGACTGGGACCCTCCTCACCCGACTTCTTCGGCGACCTACCCAATTCTCCTGCGTAAACGGAGGCTGTATGTGTGGAGACTTCCGCGTTTGGCTATGGTTCCGCTCTTTCTTAACAATCGCAATAGAAAAAAAATATATATATATATGAACCGCTGTCGCAGCCAGATGTATTATGGATGCTTTTTTGATTATAATTTATTTTCATTTTTCGGTCTTCTTTTAAAAGTAGGTAGCCAAGAGCAGAAGCCTCCACACACTAGCCCGCTGAAGCTACTAGTAAAAAAAAAAAACCTTACACATTCAATATGGGAGAGTGTCAAAAATGTATCAATTCTTCATCCCTACAAACAAGCGGATTTACTGTCATTTTAGGAAATATACTTCATTAGGAGCTACATTACAAAGAAAAGAGTGCACATTGAACTAACTTACAGGCATTTATCCCTCCATGAGGACACTGCTGTCATCCGCTTGGGGGCCGAGATGACGCACAAAGAACCAAGTGCCGGACCGCAGCCATAAGAGGTCTGGAACAGTCCAGCTTCAACAGCAAGCAACGGGAGGCCAGGAAACGGCAGACCACTAGGGAGGCCAAGGTGGACCACAAGGGAGTGGTGGTCCGGTGGTGGTGGTGGTCCAGTGGTTCTTTTTTCTCACCGATGCGGAGGCCGTCCCATTCTTCCTTCCCCGGGTGACGATGGTGCTGGTCATTAAGCCCCGGAGACGCCGTGCTGGGTAGACCTTCCACGATGACTGCTCTCCTCCGAAGGCCTCACTCTCAGTACCTCCTCCGCCTTTCCTCTCCTCTAGATTGTACTCCTACTGGCTTTATCTTCCTTACTCTATCTCTCTGTCGCTCTTTTCCTGGGTGACACCTCTCACTAGGTCTTCTCTCTTGATGGTATCCCTCGCGGCATTCCTCTTCAAATTTTCTTCGTCTCTCTAGCCAGTTTCACCGTAAGTTTCCTTGCCACCGCGTTCTTCTTTTCCCCCCAGTTCTTCAAAACGATCGTGGACTTCGGCCTTGCCTTCCTCGAGATGAAAGTGACTTGCTCCTCTGGGGACACGACGGCATCGTTGCTCCGCTCCCACTCCGTGATCCTCCACTCTCCTCCCTCCTGCTGGCCTCCTCCTCCTCCTGATCTCCAGTTTTACGCCAAAAGTTCCACACTTTCTCCTTATAGACACCTAAATACCTTTACTCCTTCCCTTCAGGTCTCCCGACTCCAAAATCTCACCACATTACTTCTCCCTCCTCATCTGTCCGTCCTCCAACTTTCCTCCTCTGCTGTCCATAATTCCTTCACTGTTTTCCTTCTGTCCTGTTTTTCCTCAACTTTTCCCCCTTTTCACCTGTCCCTTCCTTCCCTCCACACTTCATACCATGGGTCTTCCCGCCTCCAAATGTTTTCTCAACAACCGTTCTCACAGACACACACACACACACCTTGTTTTCTGTCGTCTCTCATAGTTTTGGTGAATTTCAAACGGGGTTGAGTTTTTGTCTCTGGATCTATGTCAGCAAGGAATCTTTGACTATTTCTACGTTGAAACATCGAAATTCGGACTTACGGAGTAAAGTTGGAGACAGCACAATAGATCACACAATTAAAATACGACTAATCTCTATGTATTTACACCCGTCCACAAGTTTCCGGTGGACACCCGGAAAAAAAAAGCAAAAAAGATACTTCCCCGATCCATATGGGTTAGTTTTTTTTGTTTACAATGTTTATATATTGTTTCCCCGCCAGACACCTTAACTGGACAACAAAAACACCAAACTGCCCACGCAAGCACTTTCCTGCCACCAACGTCAATGGAGCTCCTTTGCACAGGACAACACGCACTGTAGGTTCGATGGCACACAGCCCTGGTGGTAATACGAGACTCTGTCCAAAATAGCATTTGCCACTCACAAAAAAAAAAAAGAAGAAAAATGCTTCATCCAAAAAAAATCATCGCCGATGCTCTGATGTCGTCCATTCTTCCAAGTCCTCCTCGGCGTCCTCAGGCGATGGGCACTGATCTCCAAACTTCTCCTCTCTCTCGTCTCCATCCCTGCCTTCCTTCCATCAATCCATCCTTCCAAAACCCTCGGCACATCCATCTTCATCCTTTTCCAGAGGGATTCATCAACTGGTTATATTACCTCCTCCTAAACTCCACCACTGAAAGATGCCAGACATCATCAAGAACGTCTTGTGGAATGTTCAACCATACTTCAAGGTCTCTTCCAAGCCTGGACGACTTCCAATTACCTTCTTGAGAAAAGAAAAAAAATGATGTAACTTGCTTTCCCAAAAAATTCCTTTTACTTCTCTCCAAGGAAAGACTACAGACGGTTCTCTCTCCGTTCAACCCATGTCTTAACATTGACTTGCTCCATGATGACTACCACAACAGCCACACAACTTCTTACATGTTGATGCCTTTTAGTTCACTATACACACTCTTCTCCGATGACACCTTGAGGGTTGTGTACTGGAGTGCCCTCACGCCTGCCATTGGCCCTGCCAACAAGAAAAAGAAGCTTTCCTTAGCACTTTGGTGGCAATGGATACTTAAATCGTTCATTTCACAAAGTAATCATCAGTTCCAGCTATTAAGGGAAGATGTGTTTAAAGAAACAAGTTGCATTTCATTTCTTTGTCATTCTGAATAATCTTAAATATGGATGAGCTTCCATCAACACACTCGACCCCATAAGCGTATCTATACGACCCTTGAGCACGAAGGAGCGAGCCTTGGATTTGATGATCTAGCCTTTGACCTGATCCCTTAAAAGGTCCAGTAAAAAAGAAGGCCAGACCAACATACCTAAAGGTCGTACCATCACATCAAAAGGGTCGCACCTTAGCGCTCGGGTGGTTGAAGAAAAAAAAGCTCTAAGGCCAAGTATAACGCATTCAAGAAGCCTCCGGGAGAAGGCGAAGAGAACCCGTGTCCCCTCCCTCGGGAGGAAGAACCTACCATGAGCTGCGCTGCTCACCGGGGCGGCGGCAGTGCAGGGACTACCACGACTGCTTGTCATCTCTCATGAAGGAACTTAAGGGCTTGACGAAGTGATGGTCGACGTGGCCGCAGGACGGACACGCGTGGGTTCTACTGTAGTCGCTGAAGAAGCTGAGTCTCTGGTCCGGCGGGATGACGATGGCCTCGCACTTACTACACTGTTGGGAGGAGAAAGAGGGAGGCAGGGGGTTAGTCCCGACAGGGGGTGAACAAGGGCGTTTCTGACAGGAAAACCAGTGAGTCAAGTGACAGGAAAGAGAACACAAGGTGTCATGCACAGAAACTTTAATAACTCTCTCATGCAAAATACTTTATACCACATGAACAACACAACCAGACCCGTCCCACTTAACAGAATGAAGAACAGTGTGATTGTTCTCCTGGAATAACACACCATGAACATACACACACACAACAACAACAACAACAACTGCCTCACACGTTCCGTGGATCTGGGCTACTGTTTTCTGCCCCTCAGGGGCAACAAAATCACTGCAGACAGACAGACACACACACACACACTTCACAATCCTCTTGCGAAATAAGAATAATAATTTACTTAGCAGTTTTGTCCGACTGACATTAATAATACATTATTCACTCCTGCAACATCGAACAACAACACGAACTGGCGCCAAACACCCTCTCATTAAACATCTAAAAGCACTTTCTTCAAGCCATTTGCCGGGTCGTATAAAACAGCCAATTACCTTCACACTCGCACGGTCCATTAGCATCGATCAGCTACAGGTTTAACGAGGGTTAACGAGCCCGGAGGAGGTCAGGGCTACAGGCAACACCATCGTCCATCACTCGGCCAACTTTACGCTAGTTTTTCCAAACTGAATATTCTGGCAGTTCGCCCTTCACAAATATATAAACTTCGAGGATTAAAGACGATGAAATTCCTAAAGGAACGGAGGGAGCCGTCCAGATTCGAGCGGGACAACTAGACGTTTCAAACTCGAGAGACGCGATGACTATTCCCCCGTCAGTTATCACAGGTTAGGACGCAACACCAGATATCCAGTTAATAATGCAAGTGAAGAATGAAAAAAAAATTTCCCAGCAGTAAATGAACAGCCCAGGACTGATCAAATGGAACCCGGCGCTCAGTGAACACATCGGCACTCAAAGAACATCCCGGCGCTCAGCGAACACCCCCGATTCCTCAGTAAACACCCAGCGAACACCTCGACACTCATTTAAGATCGCCGGACTGATGCAACTTCAGTATGCATGCAACAAGTCTGCAATGGTTGTTTCGTCTACTAATAACATGATCCAGCGGAAAAAAAAAGTATGTTACCACATGGGAGGATTACATCCTGGCATATCCTAGGAGGCTCATTGACACGATACATCCTGGCATATCCGAGGAGGCTCAATGACACGATGCATTCTGGCATATCCTAGGAGGCTCAATGACACGATAAATTCTGGCATAACCTAGGATAGGAGGCTCAAAGGTTGGGAGGGGGTGTTGCTTCCTTACCTAAAAAAATTCTCTTCATCTTTACGCTGCTGATCTCGCTCATGTGCCCGACTGGTTCGATGGCAAATTGGTTGTTCGGGCTGGAAGCCTATCAACTGCCAGGGGTCGTTACGGCCGTCAGTGTTAAGTTAAAACCTGGACCATCATGGTCTCTTGACAGCACGTAGAGAGAGAGAGAGAGAGAGAGAGAGAGAGAGAGAGAGAGAGAGATGGAGAGGGCAGCTCAAAGTGGGTGGGAATCTCTCGCTATTACGTGGTCGTGTTCCTTACTTATGACTAGGCCTCCGCCTAGATAAAGTCAAACACGGCCTGGAACGGGGAAAGGTCAAAGCTTTGGTACACGAGGATAAACGACGACCTCTTCCCC
>JAUUDW010000376.1:0-10458 GCA_032361385.1 Panulirus guttatus
GAGACCACTGATTGTCCTTTCACACTCCCCGGAACGTGGCTGGAGGCATTGTGTAAGAATATTCCAAAGACGAATGTGTGTAAGATGAAGAGGAGGGAAATTTGTCTCTTTTTCCAGAGCAGGGGGGGGGGGTCCCGTTCCCGTTCCTGGACACGTCTGTTGCTGAATGTCTCTTCTCCCATCTCGCGTGGCAGGAGTGAGACCCCGGTATTGGGGAATTCGGTGAGAGGGGCTGGTCACTTAGATCAAATTCTTGCCACTTTCTCGAGTTTTCTTCATATTCACACGATCGTCCAGAGCGGGCTACGTACGGCTGCAGGGGAGGTTTGACACCGGGGCGATATCTGTCACAGTGCCCAGGGAACTGTGGGTCGAGGTAGTCAGTAATGGTGTTGCCTCATTCTTGACATTACAGGTCACAGAAGGGCCTTTGTCTTCAGTCTACGCAAGTACGTTGCCGTCTCAAGCTATCTACGAACGGTCGATGGTAATCCTTGTCTCGTTCACCCTGATGATTCCTGATGATTGGGATGATCTGATTGTGGCAAGTCAGTGCGTGCCTCTCCCCCTACCAGAGTACAACGGACGACTTTTTTCCATGCCATGAAACGTTCTCCTGATACCAGAGCAATGGCGAGAGTCGATCTATGTCAGTGACCTTGTATCTCTGAATATAGACTCCAACTTGGCAAGCCATCCTCAACACAGGCAGGGAGGTCCGTAGGAACAACCCTCTAGCCTCGTGACGTCCCTTACATTGTATGTGAACGACGTATCTCTCTGAGGTCTGAATGTCATTGATGCATCAAGCTGGTCTCTGGAAGTGCTATGCTATGTCTGGTCTCCAGCGCCATCTGTCGCTCAGGATGGCGAAGAAACGAGGCGACTCTCTCAGCAACCAGGTCTCGCAATGCTGGATACAACCTGAGGTCTGAGCGTCCCTCGACACATTTACAAACCCGGTAAGATTGCGAGACACACACACACACACACACACCGGGGGGTGACGGGAGGCCTTCTGACAGACACACTCTGAGAATGTGTGGTGATCCTCCCCACCTTTACTCTGTCTGCTGTCGCACCTCTACTGTCGCACGCCTGACCTCCATCATTCTTCATGGTTGGGGACGGGGCAGTGCAGGGGTGGGTCCTTCATTTCCCCTAAAGCATCTGCAGTAAGGAGTCGGACGATGCCCTTCGATCAGTCCCCTCGCCACAAGCAGTAAGTCTCAAGGTCTTCTCATACAGCCTTATTTCTTCTCTTTATTTCGTCTCCAAGTCTGATGACGACTGGGAGGTTATCCTCTCCTGCACCAACGACCTCATCTGCTGTGGTGACGAAGGGGGTGGGCGGGGGGGGGGGGATCATGTACCTCCTGTGATAGCCTCTTTCTCCTCTCCCCCTCTCTGTGGTCTCCCCAAACGACTCGTTGTCTCGTCCAGGGTCAGCTGGTGCAAGTCTGTCTCGTCCAGAACCAGTTAAGGCAAGTCTGTCTTGTTTAGGACCAACTTGTGCAACTCTGTCTCGTCCTGGACCAGCTAGTTCAAGCCTGTCTCGTTCAAAACCAGTTGGTACAATCCTGTCTTGTCCAGGGCCAACTGGTGCAGACCTGTCTCATCCAGGGACAGCTGGTACAAGTCTCGTTTCCGACCATGCGGCACAAACACTGACAACTGTGCCGAAACGCTGCTCTTAGACCTTACGCTGAACCAGTCCCCTGATGTGGCCCCCTTCCCGGCTGAGTCCTCCATCACCCGCGGAGAACTTCCCGTCACCACAGCGACCACATATGACGGGTGTTCCGTCACTCGCCGAACGTGAAAGCCATACGAACAAGAATTACTCCCAACCCTGTTTCTCGACCACCCCACATATGGCTGTGATTGTTGCTGTTGTTGCTCGGGTGGTCTTTCAACGCGGCGAAAATCCAATTCTACCGTTGGTTTCTGAAGTTATGGAATCCATACCTGCATAATTTTGCCATATCTCTGCCTCTATACATTCCTGCGCGATGCCAGGGATTCCCTCGTGCTCTTTGTGTGTATGCGAGTGCAACAGAGTTCTTACGCATGTACTCGTTCAAAGTTAAGCCCGATTCTGTGCAAGGACAACATCGTATTGCAAAATATTGCCCCCCCGTCTAAAGAAAGATAACCTCACAAAAAGGTTTCTGCTGTATGTGGCAGCCCCGTGAGAGTGGGGGAGAGACGGGGAGAGAGAGAGAGGGAGAGTTATGGCGGCAGCAAAGGCGAGAGAGTGGTTCTACCAGTAACTTATAATGCCGGCCATCTGCGAGGAGGCTCCCCCCCCCTCCTCGCTACACCTGTAATACTTTCTTAAGTCGTTTTACGCCATAAGCGGTGACAGGCGGTGTGTGTGTTCCTGAGGAAGATCCACGAGGGAGGGATTATGAGGGTGATAGTGGGAGGAGGAGGAGGAGGAGGAGAGAGTGCCAGAGGGCCGAGTGAGGCGTCCTCGAGCATACGAAGAAAGAGGGTGTCCATGGAGCCAGCGGGGGCTTGAAGGCGACAAGCACAGGAGGAAGGAGGATGTGCCTGGGGACTCAGGGTGTCGCTGGGGGGACAGAGGAGGTCCCACAGGCACGAGAGGAAAGGACGGGTGCCTGGGACTATCGAGCAGTGACCAGCCGTGTGGCACCAGAGCCTTCTTCTTGTTGACCTTCTTCAGGATGGTGGTGGCCAGAAGAAGAATCTCGGTGCCTTCTACACCAAAACTGCTTCACGAAGTGTGCTATCAGCAACCCCATGGCTTATCAGCAACCCCCCATGGTGTATCAGCAACCCAGTTGCGTATCAACAACCTCCAAGGCGTATCAGCAACTCCCACGGGCATGAACAACCCCCATGGCGTATCAGCAAGCCCAAGGCGTATCATTAACCCAATGCGTATCAACAACCCTAAGGCGCATCAGCAACCCCCAAGGCGTATCATAGGTAAACCACCAAGGCGTATCAGCAACCCCAAGGCGTATCATAAGCAAGCCCCCAAAGCGTATCAGCTACCCAGTGGCGTCTCAGCAATCCCAAGGCGTATCGGCAACCCCAGGACGTATAATTCTTTAACAAAATAACGCTGATAACTAATGAAATTATTTCCCATTATTCCACACCTCTGGACAACATTAGTATTCTTCATCCATCACGTGAGATGAAGGGCTCGCCTCCTGCGCTCCTCTCAGCAGCACTCTAACTATGTTCCACGTCTCCCCAGACCACGGGGGTGGTAGTGGGTGGGTGGGTTTGTGTGGAACATTAGATATTATCAAGTCTGAAATCTGATGAAAACAGATGAACGTGTATATCCTGCTTGGCAGACCCGCGGAAATTTATGAGTCTAGCGGCGGCCCGTCTGCCGGAGTTGGCATGCAAGTGTGTCGAATGGAACGTGTGCGAGTTACATAAACCCGATCAGAAGAACGTATAAAACGGATTTTTTTTTTTCTTTTCGAATTCGTGAACGGAATAAATAAATAAACTGAAATAAGAAAAAGAACAGTTCTACAGATCGACGGATGATGATATTATACACAGTTTGGTATGTTACGATGTGATTTATTTAGTGAGCAGCGTCACCAGAGAGACCAGCGTCACCAGAGAGACCAGCGTCACCAGAGAGACTAGCGTCACCAGAGAGACCAGCGTCACTGGAGAGACTAGCGTCACCAGAGAGACCAGCTTCACCACAGACCAGCGTCACCGGAGAGACCAGCGTCACCGGAGAGACCAGCGTCACCGGAGAGACTAGCGTCACCAGAGAGACCAGCGTCACCATCGCCAGTGAACATGATTGTCGCCACCTCCCAGTTTTTGTGACGAGCGTCACAAACACATCTGACAAGAGCCTGTAAAAAGAAGTCTGGACTTAAGAAAAAGCGAACAGTTTCATCGAAGACGTATTCAGGGAATCATACATGTCTTAGAGTGAAAAATGTTGAGGAAGAGAATCACCCGTGTTCTTTGAGCTCGAATATCGGAGGCGAGAATCATCCACGTTCTTTTAGGCACGAATATCGGGGATGACATCCGGCACAGTCTCGCCAGCTGTGACACTTTCTAGACGCTGTCAATTTTCCTGAACTTTTCCAAGAAAGACGACGCGCGTCTCTTAAAGTTTCCCAGGGCGTTATACATACCTCCCTTCTAGCAGAGACTACTGAACCTTTCGTAAATTAAATAAAGGAGATTGTATGCTGACGACAGCAATAAGTAATCAAATAAAGGAGATTTATAAGCTATGCTGTAACTGAATACGAGATTTATAAGCTATGCTGAAACTGAATACATCTTGTATTTAACGACAGTCGGCCTTCAAAATAAGGTCTATGACCTATACTGGCCAGTCTAGTTGCGGATTCTTTTCCGGCATTTTTTGGGAGGGAGACTTAAAAGACACGAAATGTTACTTGAATTACGATCAAGTTAGGGCTAATCCTTGCAGTATGGTGGGAGTAAGTTCAGAACTTATAAGACCTCGGGAAAAGTTCTTCAATTAGCTTTATTAGAAAAAGGGAGGCAAAGACACACACACACACACACACACACACACACACACACACACACACACATGAAACTGATGTCAGGCTAGAATACAGTCTGTGCAGATGTCAGAGTAGATTAGACTCTGCACTGATGTCAGGTTATAATATAGTATGTATTGATGTGAGGCTAGAATACAGTCTGTAATGATGTGTGGATAGAACATAGTATGTATTCATCTAAATGCCGTCTAAGTCTCTTCCGACACGTGTTTTGCATTTCTGAATACTCATGTTTGCTCAGAAACTTGAGACTAATTGATTTTTTTCTGAGCTTCCAGTTTCTCACCGGCTCCCCTCTCGATGAGGTTACACAGTGAGTGAAAAGTAGCAACCTTTGGCTAAGCTGTATTATCTAGTGGTAGTCTCGTCAATGAACTCTTCATTCCGCAGCATAGGAGTCCAACATTTCCCTGCTACTGGAAGTAGTGCACCATTGTGCTGCTGAAGAATCTGGCAAGAGATTTGTTTTCTTACGATTATTTCCTGGTGTAAACAGACGAAAATAAAGTGCAATTCCTTATATGCTGAGCTCAAGGACAGTACCAAAGGCCAAGAGTCGATGCTGCTTACGCAACGACGTCAGAGAAGTCCCCTCCTGATGATACAATGGTGGCGGGTGACTATAACTCAATAATTATGGGTACCGGTGGCGCCCAGATGGGGGAGGGAAGGGGAAAACGGAAGGGGGAACGGGAACGGGAAGGGGGCAACGGAAGGGGGAAAGGGAAAGGGAAGGGCTCGGCCTTACCCCTCACTATTGTAGAGGCATAGTCCCGCTAGCACGGCAGGGGACTCGGGGAACTAACCCCCTAGCAAGGCAGGGAAACTGATGAAAAAGCCTATCTGCATGGGAGAGGCACCGTCCCAGCTTCCACGCTACCCATCAAGATAGGAGGATATCTCGCGTCTATACTCACCTTATCACCACCAGGGTCCCCCCCCCCGCCAGGGACCCAACCTGCCCTGCCCCCCCTACACCCAGAGCCTGGGCGGAGGCGACCAGGACATGTGGAGGGTCATCTTTATCATTAACACTTGTGTTCCCCCATCACCCAAGGCTGACTTCACACCCGCTGGCCGTCCACACCTGGCTAGATCCTTGGGCATATCATCGTCCATCTCCAACAAGCTGCCTCAGGATAAAACTTACCTTTATTCTTCATTCAAAACTCCTGATTTCCATGAAGCCTGTGAGGAACACACACATCCCTGCGGGCACTGATCCTCCCCCCCTCCCCCACTTACACCCTGCCACCTCCCTCTGTTTTTGTCCATATCTACCGCCTGACCTCTGACCTGGCATCCGGAATGACGACACGACCCTTAAGTTTGTTTACATATTTTTTTTTTTCGTCCGCACTGGACGCCGTGTGAGCATCCTGGTTAGTGAAGGGGACGGGGCTGCAGGACCTCCTGCCTGACGCAGGGGATTAGAACGAACTTGCAAGGACTAGTGACCAGGAGACCTGGTACTCTACCCTAGGTACAATGCAAGGACTAGTGGCCAGTAGATCAAGTACTCTACCCGAGGTACGAGGCAAGTACTAGTGGCAAGGAGACCTGGTACTCTACCCAGGTATCATCCAGACCAAGTTAACCTGGTCTGGAAGCAACTTATCATACAATCATGGCCGACTGTTGGCTAACGAATCTATATAACACCAATATCAACGTAAGTAACGCCAATAACAATCCACGTAACTCCAGTATCAACTTATGGAGCACCAGTAACGACTTACTTAACCCCAGTTTCAACATACGGAACACCAGTAACGATACATTTCGTTCATCAGATGCCTTTGTGACTGAAGAGTGGCAGGAACTGCAGTAAGGTGGGCGCCTCATATACAAGTAACTCCCAGGAACAATCACAACACCTCACCCTCCTGGTGGCAAGTGTTCCTGTTACTTAAGATACGGAGTTGAGGAGTTCCTTAGTTACGAGAGAGCCGGTAACAGGAGCCCGTGGGAGCCAGACGATGGTCTGGCGTGGGAGGTGGCAGACCAGGCTGTTGGACCGGCTGCTGCTGCTGCTGTCTCTTGTGGTGATAGCTTTGGTTGTGGTTGTGGTAGTGGTGGTGGTGGGGGTTGTGGCGGTGGTAGTGGTGTTGGTAGTGGTGGTAATGGTGGTGATGGTAGACCAGGCTGATGGATCAACTCTTAATGCTGTCTGTGGTGGTGGTAGTAATGGTAGTGGTAGTAGTGGTGGTAGGAGAGTTCAGGTGATGGTTCAAATGATAGATGGTGGTAGGAGTGGTGGCGTTAGTGTGTTAGTAATGATCGTAGTGTTGGTAGGTATGGAAATGGTGGTCCTGAAGTTGGAAGTGGTGGCAGTGGTCCTGGTGTTGGTAAAACTGGTGGTGGTACTTGTCGTGTTGGTGATAATGGCTAATGATTCAATATTGGTTTTTGTGTTATGTTAGTAACATGTGTTGCTAGTGCTCCACTGACATAATGCATTATTCAGCGAGGAGACAGACAGACAGAGAGACAACACAGTGGCGCTCAACGCGTGGCGCGTGTCGCATTCCGAGGCGCGTGAGAGCTACTCCGTCGTCCGGTAATCCGGGGAAGCTATGGATGGCAGGAAGGTCCTGTGGAGACGTTTACTGAGGCGGATGGCACAGTGTAGGAGAACCGGCTGGGATCCTAGCAACAGCGGCGGTGAGGAGGACCCCGGCCGACGGGCTGCCTTTGCTGGAAGACAGGAAACATCCCAACCTTACTCCTGGTCGTATGGTCTCTGGTCGCACCAGTGTGAGAGCTTTTCCTGTGAGTGTGTGCCGGACACACACGCATTTCCATTCCGCCCTAAGACAAAGTCCCTCATTATGTAAATAAACACGCGGCCCTGGACAATGAAGACTGCTGACCGCCGCCGCCTCACCCTTCTCAGGTTCCGCGTATCTTCCCCCTGCAACCAGGTGCGAGACGTCCCCCCGGACACAGGGGTCACTTAATCCGTACGAAAGGTCGTTCACATTCATGGGAGTATCATGTGCGTCCTCGTGACCTCTGAGGAGCCACTGCCTCCGCTGTTTGATATGCAGGGAGGAGACCGTCTTACGGGCAGGGCCAGAGGTGATGGCTGGCTGGAAAGCTGCGGGTTGTTCACTCGTGAGGGTACGTGGTTGGCCAGGTACGCACGGTGACTGGGTGTGGTGTGGGTGAATGGCCTCTGCAGTGGGTGGATAAACAGGAGGGGTGAGACACTGAGTGGCTTCTGTGAGTGGGAACGTTATCCTCTAGGTTGATGTCCCACTGACCGCTGGGTGGTTGGCATCCAGCCAACATCAGACGCTTCCAGGATGGAGACAGAATTAATCAGTGTGTGTGATCCCCGAACTTTTCCTGGCTCGAGGAACCCCACCCGCTGATCACTCCTTATTGTGTGGTTGAAGTCTCTGGTCCTCGCCCTAGGCTCAGGACAGAGGAGGGGCGGCACTGGGTATGCATGCTTGCGTCTGGCGTTTGCTAATGACGTATAATGAATGGACGAACGCGGGTCGCGAGATCCTCCCGACCCGACTGGAGGACGTGGCCACTCAGATCACAACATATCCTCTTCATAACTGATATACAGACGCAGACATGACTTCAGTCCGCGGGAGAACATACGTGTATGACCATAGACGTCCTACTGTTGTTACAGCGTCGATAAAGGTTCGGGACGACAACAATAGGGAAGTTCTGAACTTGAAATTATATGTAAATCGTTTAATGCTGGGGTCCATACAGATGTGCTGGCCAACACCCTCACCTGGCTGGCTCGAGGGTACACAAATGACCAGGCTGTTCCTGCATTCTGGTCGTGCTGCCTCTGTTTTGCATCCTGTACACCCCAGTACCTTTACCCTGTAACCTGTACATCCCTAGCACCTATAAATCCCCAAAACACTTACCCAGCAGCCTGTACATCTCCAACACCTTCACCCTGCATCCTTTACACTCAAAAACTACACTGCAGTCTGTACAGTCTGGGACACACTCAGTCTGCACTGTTCTGGACTCTACTTATCCTTATCCAGCCTACACTATCTAAGACCCACCAAACCTGTGCTCTCCACCACCCCAGATTTTCTTGACCTACAGCCTACCTTGTCTTAGACTCACTGACCTTCACTCTACAACCTACAACTCCAGAATCACAGGTCGTCATCACAGCTGACCAAATCAGGCGGTGAATGGGACGCCACATGAAGGGAGATTGCATGTCGTCAAGCAAGCACCAGAAGGGAAGACGGTTTAGAGGGAGTGTTGTGCCGATGCACCTGTACACATCTCCCAGCGCTCGAGTGAGAACTACTGAGAAGAGAATGCAGCAAGAGGAGGAGTGTGTGTCCTGCAACACGTTGATGGATGCAGATGACAAATTTGGGGTTCAATGTTGATGTCACCCTGAAGTGCATTGTCTAAACGTTTCGTGTATGAGCAAACGTCGTCTCCTTAAAGGTTCTCAAGCAGGTCTGACGACCTATTGTCTCAGAGGTCTGTGAGTCATGGTGGCTCTATAGAGGCAGTTTGGGAGGTGTGTGGCTCTTGCTGTCTTCTCCAAGTTACATCTGAGAGGTCTGTGGGTCACGCTGACTGGACTAAGCAACGTCTGAGAAGCTGTTAGGTCATACCATCCGGTCTGGAAGGAAGGATTGGCTTTATAGCTTCAGGTTCGGACCAGACGGACCACTTAGCGGGCCTGGGGTTATCGCCGCATGGTACAGAAGAGTCTATTATTCTGATCAGCGGGACCTGGCCCAGTGGGCCAGAAACATCCGACTATCGTGTTCGTCCCTTATTCTTTCGTGCAGAGGACGCCACGATCGTAGATCTTGAAACTTATCATCTCTTATAAATGTAAAGAACAGGAAGGATCTCTGTAAGAATCAGGTCTTAATATGTCTATAACTGAAATCAAAACACAGACCGTTCACCACCGGTTTCTGACTTGCGACGGAAAACTTTGACGGATTCCCGACGAGCTTTGTACCATTTTTTTGTGCCACAGTTCCTGGTGATGTCCAGGAACCACAGATCTGGAGATGCTCAAGAACGAAAAAGAAAAAAAAATACACATCCTCAATATATCACAAATCCATTACGAAGTTATTGTGAGTAAAGAAAAGCTTCATGGATGCTAGGGACGACCAGCGGGTCTGTGGGACGACCGGCGGGTCTGTGGGACGACTGGCGGGGCTGAAGGTACGACTGGCGGGGAAGGGGACGACGGATTGAGGGATATAACTTGGAAGAGGCCACGACCACCAGGCTGGTGACTAACAATGGACCACCGTACATACCTCTAGTGCTGCCCATCTGGGACCGAGTACATGCCAAGGCTACTGATACTGGGTCCCTGGACGAGAAGAGAGAGAGAGAGAGAGAGAGAGAGAGAGAGAGAGAGAGGAGAGAGAGAGAATGTTAGTGGGCAAAAAAGGTGCCGCACCCGTCTTGTGTCCTATAACAGCCTCCCACCCAGCAGCAACAACCTGCAGGAGTGCGGCACCCATCCTGCGGCTCCTCAAGACGCAAGCCACAGATGCGCCACACCTTCCCACTCAGCAGCAGCCTGCGGGAGTGCGGCAAACCCTCCTGCGGCTCCTGGAGACGCGAACCACGCATGCGTCACAACCTTGTCTCACTTACCCAACCAGCCCGACCTCCACCCCTCTTGTTCCTGGAACCTGGAACTTCATTCGTCTTGCGACATCTTCCATCCGCGGGGAATTCGGAACAGAAATTCCTCCTTGCTCAGCCGTCTTTTCCTACAGTTTTCTCCGAGTCGACTGCCGTGTTAACTCCTTCCACCGGCGAGAGGCAGCCTCAGCGGCACACGTGGAAGGCCGGCCGGTCACTGCAGGAACGGGTTGGGGCCTCCTACTCCTCCCCCCCCCCCCCCCCCCCG
>JAUUDW010000387.1:3575-17897 GCA_032361385.1 Panulirus guttatus
TTATTACTATGGTATCAAAGAGTAATTTTGGTAAAGTGACATTCTCAAAAGAATCAGTTGTCACTTAGTTATAATACAGTTGTCTTGGTTAAACATAGACATATCCTCAGAAAAATCATTTTTCAATAAGTTATCAGAGAGGAATCATGGAAATACAGTGACATTAACAAACGAATCAGTGATCACTTAGCCATCATAAAGTAATTATTGTAATACAGCGACATATTCTCAGACCAATCTAAGTATCACTTGCCTATCATAAATTAATCTTGGTAATACAGAGTCATAGTCTCAGTGAAAACATTATCACTGTCACCACAGAGTAAGCTTGGTAATACAGTGACATATCATCAAAAGTCAGTTATCACTTAGTTAACATGGAGGAACCTTGGCAATACAGTGACATTTTCTTATACAAATAATCAGTTAACACTGTTATCATAAAGTAATCTTGGTAATGGTAATACAGTGACATTCTCAAACGAGTTAGTTATCACTTGGTTATCATAATCGTTTTATAAACATGGACGTATTTTCAGAAAATCAGTTATTAGCTATCAACAGCAATCTTGGTATACAGCACACAATTTCTGTCAAATCAGTTACATGATACAACATATTCATCTTGGTAATACAGTGACACATTCTCAAACGAATCAGTTATCATTTAGCTATCACAGAGTAATCTTGGTAATACGGTGACATACTCACACGAGAGAGTTATCAATTAGTCATCATAATCTTGGTATTACAGTCGTACATTCTTAGAGGAATCAGTTATCACTTAATAATCAAAGAGTAATCTTAGTAACAGTGTTATGTTCTCAGTCGAATAGTTATCACTAAGTCACCAAAGAGTAATCTTGGTAATACAGTGACATATTCTCATGCGCATCAATTACCACTTGTTTACTATATCATCTTGATAATACGGTGATATACTCCCAAATGAATCAGTTATCACAAATTTCATAGAGTAACCATAGTAATATAAGGACATATGCTCAGACGAGTCAGATATTAGTACCTTATTAAACAGGAATCCTGGTAATAAAGTGACACATTCTAAGACGAATCAGTTATCATAATCTTGATAATACAAACATGTTCTTAGATTAATTAGTTACAACTTCTTAACAAGACAAATTCTAACACGAATCAATTATCATTTAGTCATCAGAGAGTAATCTTAGTAAAATAGTGTTACGGTCTCAGACGAATCAGGTATCACTTTTTTATCATAGAGTAATCTTGGTAACCCAGTGACATATTCTCATATGAATCAGTTAACATTTGGCTTTCGTAAAGTAATCTTGGTAATACAACGACATATTCTCAGATTAATCAATTATCACTAAGTTATCATGGAGTAATCTTGGTACTACACGGACATGTTCTCAAACGAATAATCTAACACGAAGTTATCATTGCTTACTCTTAATAATGAAGTCATATACTCTCAGAATATACAGTTGCAACTCTTATCACTGAGTAATATTGGTAATAAAGTGACATTCTCAGATAGTTCAGTTATCACTAAGTTATAATGTTGGTAATACCGTAATGTATTCTTAGACGAATCCGTTATTGCTAAGTTATCATTGAATAATCTTGGCGATACAATGACATGTTTTCAGACGAATCAGTAATCACAAACATCACAGAATAGACTTGGTGATAGTGATCAATTTTCAGAGGAATAAGTTATCACACAGTCATCATAGTTTATCTTAGTAAAACTGATAGTTTCAAAATAATCAGTTATCACTGAGTTATCATAGAGTGATCTTGGTAATAAACTGACATATTCTCAAACAAAACTGGGGATCACATTTGTATCACAAAATATTCTTCATATGATAGTGACATATTCACGAACGAATCAATTGTTACTTACCAGTCAGAGAGTAACCTTGACAGTGACATACTGTCTCATGAATCAGTTATAACTTAGTAATCATGGAATAATCTTGGTGATATTGACACATTGCCAGGTGACATTATTACTACCCTCTCATGGATACAATTAGCGATATGATAACATTCTCAAACGAATCAATTATCACCGTTATCGTAATCTTTGAAAAAGTGACATGTTATCATACGATCATCAGTAGATTATCATAATCTTGTTAATACAGTCACAGATTATCAGTCGAATCATTCATTATCATAGTGATCTTTGTAATAGTGACATTTTCACAGACGAACAACTTATCACTTACTTATCGTCGAATAATTGCGGTAATACAGTGACTTTCGCAAACGAATCAGTTATCACTTAGTTATCACTAAGGTATCAGGAAAATCTTAGTCATTCAGAAACATATTCTCAGTCGAATCACATGTCACTAAGTTATCACATAGTAATCTTAGTAACAAACTGGCATACACACAGATAAGTACCTTATTACTTAGTTATCACAGAGTAATCTTGTTAATACAGAGACATATTCTCAAACGAATCAGATATTACTGAGTTATCCTACAGTAATCTTGGAAATACATCGACATACTTTCAGATGAATTAATTATATTATCAATTAGATATCATAGAGTAATCTTGGTAATACAGTGACTTACTCTCAGATGAATTAATTATCACTTAGTTATTATAGAGTAATCTTGGTAATAGTGATATATTCTCAGATAAATCAATTAACACTTAGTTATCATAGGGTAATTTTGGTAATACAGTGACATAATCTCAGAAGAAATAATCATCACTCAGTTATCACAGAGTAATCTTAGTAATACAGTGACATTCTCAGATGAATCAATTAACACTTAGTTATCATACTATGAGTAATCTTGGTAATACAGTGACATAATCTCAGAGGAATTAATCATCACTCAGTTATCATAGAGCAATCTTGTTAATACAGCGATTATTCTGATGAATATATTATCACAAGGGTTTCATAGAGAAATCTTGGAAATATAATGACACTAATATCACTAAGTTAACACAGAGTAATCTTGGTAATACAGTGACATATTCTCAGATGAATAGATTATCACTAGGTTATCATAGAGTAATCTTGTAATACAGTGACATTCTCAGACGAATCAGTTATCACTTGGTTATCACAGAATAATCCTGGTAATACAGAGACATTCTCACAAGAATTAGTTTTCACTAGGTTATCAAACAGTAATCTTGGTAATAGTGACATAGTTTTCACTAGGTTATCAAACAGTAATCTTGGTAATAGTGACATTCTCAGAGGAAATAGTTATTGACTAGGTTATCAAAGAGTAATCTTGGTAATAGTGACATTCTTAGAGGAAATAGTTATCACTAAGTTATCATAATCTTGAAAATACAGTGACATATTCGCTGATGAATTAATCACTACTATGTTATCATAGAGCAATCTTGGTAATAGTTACAAATTCTCAGATGAATTACTACTAGGTTATCATAAAGTAATCTTGGTAATAGTGACATTATCTGAGGAAACAGTTATCACTACGCTATCATAGAGTAACCTTAGTAATACAGTGACACATTCTTAGATGACTCAATAATCACTAAGTTATCATAGAATAATCTTGGTAATATAGAGACATATTCTGAGATTAATTAATCATCTGCAGGTTATCATAATCATGGAAGTACATGACATATTCTCTGATGAATAGATTATTACTAGGTTATCATAAAGCAATCCTGGTAATACAGTGACATATTCTCAGACGAATCAGTTATCATTGTTATCATAATATTACTAGGTTATCATAGAGCAATCCTGGTAATACAGTGACATATTCTCAGACGAATCAGTTATTGTTATCATAGAGTAATCTTGGTAATACAGTGACATATTCTCAGACGAATCAGTTATCACTTGGTCATCATAGAGTAATCTTAGTAATACAGTGACATATTCTCAGATGAATAGATTATTACTAGGTTATCATAAAGAAATCTTGGTAATACAGAGACATACTCTCAGACGAATCAATTTTCACTGTTATCATAGAGTAATCTTAGCAATACAGTGACATAATCTCAGATGAATTTGCTATAACTTAGTTATCATAGAGTAATCTTGGTAATACAGTGACACATTCTGACGAATTTATTATCACAAGGTTATCATAGAGTAATCTTGGTAATAAGTGACATTCAAAGATGAAACACATATTACTAATCTATTACAGAGTAATCTTGGTAATACAGGTACTTATTTCTCAGATGATTAGATTATTAATAGGTTACATTATGTAATCTTGGTAATACAGTGGTACATTCTCAGACGAATCAGTTATCACTTGGTTATCATAGAGAAAACTTGGTAATACAGAGACATATTCTAAAATGAATAATCATCACTGTTACCAAAGTAATCTTGGTAATGAAGTGACATATTCTCAGATGATTAGATTATTACTAGGTTATCATAGAGTAATCTCGGTAATACAGTGATATATTCGAAGATGAACACTTATCACTGTTATCACAATAATCTTGGTAATGCAGTGACATATTCTCACAAGAGTAGATTATCACTAAGTTATCATAGAGTAATCTTGGTAATACACTGGCTTATTCTCAGATGGTTAGGCTATCACAAGGTTATCAAAGAGTAATCTTGGTAATACAGTGACATATTCTAAGATGAATGATTATCACTGTTATCACCGAGTAATCTTAGTAATACAGATATATCTCAGATTATCAACTGGTTATCATAAAGTAATCTTGGTAATACAGTGGCATATTCTCAGACGAATCAGTCATCACTTGGTTATCATAGAGAAATCGTAGTAATACAGTGACATTCTCAGACGAATCAGTTACCACTCAGTTATCATAGAGTAATCTAGGTAATACAGTGAGATATTCTGATGAATTTATTATTACTAGGTTATCATAGAGTATCCTTGGTAATACAGTGACATTCTAAGATGAAATAATCATCACTAAGTTATCACAGAGTAATCTTGGTAATACAGTGATATATTCTCAGATGAATAGCAAATCACTAGGTTATCATAGATTAATCTCGGTAATACAGTGACACTCTCAGACGAATCATTTATCAATTGGTTATCATAGAATAATCTTGGTAATATAATGACATTCTAAAATGAATGTATAATCACTAAGTTATCACAGAGTAATATTGGCAATGCAGTGACATATTCTCAGATGATTAGATTATTACTAGGTTATCACTGAATAATCTTCGGTTTTAATAGAGTAATCTTTGTGATACAGTGACATATTCTCAGACGAATCAGTTATCACTTGGTTATCACAGAGTAATCTTGGTAATACAATAACATTCTCAAATGAATGTTATCACTTGATTATCATAGAGCAATCTTGGCAACACAATGACATATTCTCAGATGAATTATCACTTAGTTACCATAGAATAATCTTGGTAATACAGTGACATATTCTGATGAATCTATTATCACAAGGTTATCATAATTTTGGTAATATAGTGACATTCTAAGATGAATAGATTATGGCTAGGTTATCTTAGAGTAATCTTGGTAATCAATGATATATTCTCAGATGAATCAATTGACTCTTATTTATCATAGAGTAATCTTGGTAATGCAGTGACAGTCTCCGATGAAATAATTATCATTCAGTTATCATAGAGTAATCTTGGTAATACAGTGACATATTTTGATGAATTCATTATCACAAGGTTATCATAAAGTAATCTCGGTAATATATTCTTAGATGAATTAATTATCTCTAAGTTATCACAGAGTAATCTTGCTAATACAGTGACATTCTCAGATGAATAGATTACGACTAGGTTATCATGGAATAATTTTGGTAATAAAGTGGCAAATTCTTCACACGAATCAGTTATTACTTGGTTATCATAGAGTAATCTTGGTAGTATGGTGACAAATTCTCAGATAAATTAATTATCACTAAGTTATCATAGAGTAATCTTGATAATAGTGACATGTTCTTAGATAAATTATTACTAGGTTTTCATAGAGTAATCTTGGCAATACAGTAAAATATTCTTCGATGAATAGATAATTACTAGGTTATCAAAGAGTAATCTTGGTGATACAGTGGCATATTCTCAGACGAATCAGTTATGATTTGGTTATCATCGAGTAATCTTGGTAATAGTGACATTCTCAGACGAATCAGTTATCACATGGTTATCATAGAGTATTCTTGGTAATACAGTGACATTTTCTCAAATTTTATCACTTGGTTATCATAGAGTAACCTTGGTAATACAGTGATATATTCTAAGATGACTTAATTATCTTTCGGTTATCATAGAATAATCTTGGTAATATAGTGACATATTCTCAGACGAATTAGTTAACACTTGGTTATCATAGAATAATCTTGTTAATACATTGACATACTCTCAGACGAATTAGTTATCACTAGGTTATCACAGAGTAATCTTGGTAACAGTGACATTCTCAGAGGAAATAGTTATCACTAAGTTATCAAAGAGTAATTTTGGTAATACAGTGACATAGTTTTTGATGAATCAATAATCACTAAGTTATCATAGAGAAATCTTGGTAATACAGTGACAAATTCTCAGATGAATTAATCATCATTACGTTATCATAGAGTAATCTTGGTAAAACAGTTATATAGTCTCAGACGGATTAGTTTCTAAGTTATCATATTACTATGTTATCGCAGGGTAATCTTGGAAATACAGCAACATATTTTCAGACGAATCAGTTATCACTGGTTATCGTAGTGTGATCTTGGTAAGACAGTGACATAGTCTCATAGGAATCAGTTATAACTAGGTTATCATATAGTAATCAATACATATTCATAGACTAATCTTGGTAACAGAGTGACATTCTCAGATGAATTGATTATTACTAGCTTATCACATAGTAATCTTGGTAATACTGTGACGTATTAGATAAATAAATTACCACTAAGTTATCATAGAGCAATCTTAGTAAGTGACATATTCTCAGGTGAATTAATCACTAGGGTTATCATAGAGTAATCTTGCTAATACAGTGACGTTCTCATATAAATCAATTATCACTAAGTTATCATAGAGTAATGTTGGTAATATACTGACCTATTCTCAGACGAATCAGTTATCACATGGTTATCATAGTGTAATTTTGGTAATAGCGTGACATATTCTGAGACGAATCAGTTATCACTAAGGTATCTTGGAAAAAGTGACATGCTCAGTTGGAATGATTATCACTTGGTTATCAATGAGTAATCTTCATAATAGTGATATTTTCTGAGGAAACAGTTATCACCACGTTATCATAGAGTAATCTTGGTAATACAATGACATACTCTAAGATGAATCAATAATCAATAATTTTCATAGAATAATCTTGGTAATAGAATGACATATTCTCTGAAGAATTAATCATCACTTAGTTATCACAGAGTAATCTTGTTAATACAATGACATATTCTCAGATGAATTAATTAACACATAGTTATCAGTTGCCTTAGTAATAGTGACATAATTGCAGATGAATCAACTATCACTCAGTTATCATAGAGTAATCTTGGTAATACAGTGACATTCTGTTGAATTGATTATCATAAGTTTATCATTGAGTATTCTTGTTAGTATAGTAACATATTCCTAGATGAATAGATTTCGACTAGGTTATCATAGAGTAATCTTGGTAATACAGTGACACATTCTTAGATAAATTAATCATCACTTAGTTATCAAAGAGTAATGTTAGTAACACAGTGATATTCTGATGACTTGATTATCACAGGGCTATCATAGAGAAATCGTAGTAATACAGTGACAATCTAAGATGAATTAACTGTCACTAAGTTATCACAGAGTAATCTTGGTAATACAGTGACATTCTCAGATGAATATATTATCACTAGGTTATCATAGAGTAATCTTCGCAATACAGTGACACAATCTCAGACGAATTAGTTATCACTTAGTTATCATAGAGTGATCTTGGTAAAACAGTGAAATATTCTAAGACACATCAAATACCACTCAGTTATCATACAGTAATCTTGGTTATATAGTGACGTATTCTGATGAATTTATTATCATTAGGTTATAACAGAGTAATCTTGGTAATACAGTGACTTTCTCAGATGGAAAAAGTATCACTAGGTTATCATAGAGTAATCTTGGCAATACAGTGGCATATTCTCAGACATATCAGTTATTACTAAGTTGTCATAGAGTAATTTTGGTAATACAGTGGCATAATCTAAGACGAGTTAGTAATCAATTTATTATCATAGAGTAATCTTGATAATAAAATGACATTCTCAGACGAATTAGTTATCACTTGGTTATCATAGTGGAATCTTGGTAATACAATGATATATTCTCAGATGAATAAATGACCACAAAGTTATGATAGAGTAATCCTGGTAATACAGTGACATATTCTCAGATGAATTAATTGTTACTAAGTTATCACAGAGTAATCTTGGTAAAACAGTAACTTATAATCAGATGAAGAGATTATTACAAGGTTATCATAGCGCAATCTTGGTAATACAGTGACATATTCTCAGATGAATCACTTATCACTTAGTTATCATAGAGTAATCTTGGTAATACAGTGATATAATCTCAGATGAACTCATAACCACTCAGTTATCGTAGAGCAATCTTGGTAATACAGTGACATTCTGATGAATTTATTATCATAAGGTTATCATAGAGTAATCTTGGTAAGATAGTGCCATATTCTAAGATGAATAGATTATCACTAAGTTACTACTAGGTTATCATAAACTTCATAATACAATGGGATATTCTCAGACGTATCAGTTATCACTTGGTTATCATAGAGTAATCTTGGTAATACAGATATATTCTCAGACGAATCAGTTATCACTTGGTTATCATAGAGTTATCTTGGTAATAGTGACATACTCAGACGAGTTAGTTATCACTGTTATCACAGAGTAATCTTGGTATTGTAGCGACATTCTGATTAATTTATTATCATTAGATTATCAGTGAAAAATCTGGTAATACATTCCTAGATGAACAGATTATAAGTAGGTTATCATGGAGTAATCTTGGTAGTACAGTGCAATATTCTCAGACGAATCAGTTATCATTTGAATATCATAGAGTAATCTTGGTAATATAGTGCACATTCTCAGATGCATTTTTATCACCAAGTTATCATAGAGTAATCTTGGTAATACAATGACATTCTCAGATGAATTTATCAACACTTAGTTATCATAGAATAATCTTAGTAACACTGATATAATCTCAGATGAATTAATTAATACTCAGTTATCATAGAGTAAATTGGTAATGCAGTGACATTCTGATGAATTTATTTTTACAAGGTTATCATAAAGTAATCTTGGTAATATGGTGACATTCTAAGATGAATTAATTATTACTAAGTTATCATAGATCTTGGTAATACAGTGATATATTCTCAGATGAACAGATTTTTGCTAGGTTATCATAGAGTAATCTTGGTAATACAGTGCCATATTTTCACACTAATTAGTTATCGTTCATTTACCATTGAGTAATCTTGGTAATACAGTGACATATTCTGATGAATTTACTATCATTAGGTTATCATAGAATAATCTTGGTAATATAGTGACATATTCTAAGATGGACAATCATCATTGTTATCACAGAGAAATTTTGGTATTACAGTGAAATGTACTCAGATGAATTCATTACCACTCAGTTATCATAGAGTAAGCTTGGTAATACAGTGACATATTCTGATGAATCTACCATTATTAGGTTATCATAGAGTAATCATGGTAATATTGTGACATATTCTAAGATGAATAATTATCACTGTAATCACAGAGTAATCTTGGTTATACACTGACATATTCTCAGATGAATTAATCATTACTAAGTTATCACAGAGTAATCATGGTAAAACAGTGAAATACACTTAGATGAATAGATAATCACTAGGTTAGCATAAAGTAATCTTGATAATACATTGGCATATTCTTAGACGAATCAGTTAACACTTGGTTATCAGAGAGTAATCCTAGTAATACAGAGACATTCTCAGACAAATCAATTATCATCAGGTCATCATGGAGTAATCTTGATAAAACAGTGACATTATCAGAGGAATGAGTTACCTCCTTATCAGAGTAATCTTGTTCATACAGTGACATATTCTCAGATAAATTAATTAACACTGATTCATCATAGAGTAATCTTGTTAATACAGTGACATAATCTTAGATGAATTCATTACCACTCAGTTATCATAGAGTAATCTTGGTAATACAGTGACATATTCTAATGAATTTATTATCACAAGGTTATCATAGAGTAATCTTGGTAATATAGTGACACATTCGCAGATGAATTTTATATCACGAAGTTATCATAGGGTAATCTTGGTAATACAATGACATATTCTCAAATGAATTAATTGACACTTAGTTATCACTGAGTAATCTTGGTAATACAGTGACATAATCTCAGATGAATTCATTACCACTCTTTTATCATAGAGTAATCTTGGTAATACAGTGACATATTCTGATGAATTTATTACCACAAGGTTATCATAGAGTAATCTTAGTAATATAGTGATATTCTAGGATGAACTGATTATCACTAAGTTATCACAGAGTAATCTTGGTAATACAGTGGCATATTCTCACACGAATAAGTTATCACTCAGTTATCATAGAGTAATCTTGGTAATACAGTATCATGTTCTTATGAATTTACTATCATTAGGTTATCATAGAGTAATCTTGGTAATACATTGATATATTCTAAAATGAATAATTATCACTGTTCTCACAGACTAATCTTGGTAATACAGTGACATATTCACAGATGAACAGATCATTACTAGGTTATCATATAGTAATGTTGGTAATACAATGACATATTCTCAGACGAATCAGTTATCACTTGGTTATCATAGAGAAATCTTGGTAATATAGTTACATTCTACGATGAATTGATTATCACTAAGTTATCACAGAGTAATCTTGGTAATACACTGGCATATTCTCACACGAATTAGTTATCACTCAGTTACCATAGAGTAATTTTGGTAATACAGTGTCATATTCTGATAATTTACTATCACTAGGTTATCAAAGAGTAATCTTGGTAATACAGTGATATATTCTAAGAATAATCATCACTGTTATCACAGAGTAATCTTGGTAATACAGTGACATCCTTAGATGAACAGATTATCACTAAGTTGTCATAATGTTGGTAATACAGCGACATATTCTCAGACGAATCAGTTATCACTTGATTATCATAATCTTGGTCATGCAGTGACGTATCCTCAGATTAATCAGTTATCACTTGGTTATCACAGAGTAATCTTGTTAACAGTGACATATTTTCAGATGAATCAGCTATCACTCAGTCATACAGTAATCTTGGTAATATAGTAACATATTCTGATGAATTTATCATTAGGTTATCATAGAGTAATCTTGGTAATACAGTGACATATTCTCAGATGAATAGATTATGACTAGGTTATCATAGAGTAATCTTGGTAATACAATGACACGTTCTCAGATGAAGTTTTAATCACTAAATTATCACAGAGTAATCTTGGTAATACAGTGCCATAATCTCAGATGAATATATTACCACGCAGTTACCACAGAGTAATCTTGGTAATACAGTGACATATTCTGATAAATTTATCATCACAGGGTTATCATAATGTTGGTAATATAGTGACATTCTAAGATGAATTAATAATCACTAAGTTATCACCGTGTAATCTTGGTAATACAGTGACATATTCTCAGATTAATGGATTATTACTAGGTTATCATATAGTAATCTTGGTAATACAGAGGCGTTATCATATAGTAATCTTGGTAATACAGAAGCATTTTCTCACACGAATTAGTTATCATTCAGTTACCATAGAGTAATCTTGGAAATACAGTGACATATTCTGATAAATGTACTATCATTAGGTTATCAAAGAGTAATCTTAATAATAGAGTGACATTTTAAGATGACTAATTATCACTGTTATCACAGAGTAATCTTGGTAATACAGTGACATATTCTCAGATGAACAGATTATCACTAGGTTATCATAGAGTAATCTTGGTAATACAGTGACATTCTCAGTCGAATCTGTTATCACTTGGCTATTATAGAGTAATCTTGGTAATACAGTGACGTATTCTCAGACGAATCAATTTTCACTCAGTTATCATACAGTAATCTTGGTAATATAGTGACATATTCTGAAGAATCTATTATCATTAGGTAATCATGGAGTAATCTTCGTAATACAGTGACTTATTCTCATATGAACAGATTATCACTAGGTTGTCATAGAGTAATCTTGGTAATACAGTGACATTCTCACACGAATCAGTTATCACTCAGTTATCATACAGTAATCTTGGTAATACAGTGACATATTCTCAGTTGAACAGATTATCGCTAGGTTATCAGAGAGAAATCTTGGTAATTCAGTGACATATTCCCAGGCGAATCAGTTATCACTCAGTTACCATACAGAAATCTTGGTAATATAGTGACATATTCTGATGAATTTATTATCATTAGGTAATCATAGAGTAATCTTGGTAATAGTGACATTCTCATAAGAATAGATTATCGCTAGTTTATCATAGAGTAATCCTGATAACACAGTGACATTCTCAGATAAGTTAATTATTGCTAAGTTATCAAAGAGTAATCAAGGTAAAACAGTAACATATTCTCAGATGAATACAATATAACTAGGTTATCATTGAGTTATCTTGGTTATACAGTTGCATTTTCTCAGACGAATCAGTTATCACTTGGTTATCATAGAGTAATCTTAATAATATAGTGACAAATTTTCAAATGAGTTATTTATCAATAAGTTATCATGGAGTAATCCTGGTAATACAGTGACATATTCCCAGATGAATTATTACTAGATTTTCATAGAGACATCTTGATAGTACAGTGACATTCTAAGACGAATAAGTTATCATCAGGTCATCAGAGAGCAATACTGGTAAAACTCTGACATTATCAGAGGAATGAGCTCCTTATCATAGAATATTCTTGGTAATACAATGACATATTCTCAGATGAATTAATTAACACTTATTCATCATAGAGTAATCTTGGTAATAGTGACATAATCTCAGATGAATTTATTACAACTCGCTTATCATAGAGTAATCTTGGTAATACAGTGACATATTCTGATGAACTTATTATCACAAGGTTATCGTAGAGTAATCTTGGTAATACAGTGACATATTCTCAGATGAATTATTCATCACTAAGTAATCATAATCTTGGTAATACAATGACATATTCTCAGATGAATTTATTAACACTTAGTTATCATAGAGTAATCTTGGTAATACAGTGACATAATCTCAGATGAATTCATTACCACTCAGTTATAATAGAATAATCTTGGTAATACAGTGACATTCTGATGAATTTATCATCATTAGGTTATCATAGAGTAATCTTGGTAATGTAGTGACATTCTAAGATGAATTAATTATCACTAAATTATCACAGAGTAATCTTGGTAATACAGTAACATATTTCCAAATGAATAGATTATCACTAGGTTATCATAGAGTAATCTTGGTAATACAGTGGCACATTTTTACTCGAATTAGTTATCACTCAGTTACCACAGAGTAATCTTGGTAATACAGAGACATATTCTGTTGAATTTACTATCATTAGGTTATCACAGAGTAATCTTGGTAATACAGTGACATATTCTAAGATGAAATATTATCGCTGTTATCACAGAGTAATCTTGGCAATACAGTGACATATTTTCAGATGAATAGATTATCACTAGGTTATCATAATCTTTGTAATACAGTGACATATTCTCAGACGAATCAGTTATCGCTTGGTTATCAAAGAGTAATCTTGGTAATAGTGACAGTCTCAGTCGAATCAGTTATCAATCATTTATCATACAGTAATCTTGGTAATATAGTGACATATTCTGATGAATTTATTATCATTAGGTAACCACAGAGTAATCTTGGTAATACAGTGACATTCTCAGAAGAATAGCTTATCACTAGATTATCATAGAGTAATCCTGATAATACAGTGACATATTCTCAGAAAAGTTAATTATTACTAAGTTATCACAGAGTAATCATGGTAAAACAGTATCAGATTCTCAGATGAATACAGTATAACTAGGTTATCATTGAGTTATCTTGGTAATACAGTGGCATTTTCTCAGACGAATCAGTTATCACTTGGTTATTATAGAGTAATCTTGATGATACAGTGACAAATTTTCAAATGAGTTATTTATCAATAAGTTATCATGGAGTAATCCTGGTAATACAGTGACATATTCCCA
>JAUUDW010000388.1:0-10457 GCA_032361385.1 Panulirus guttatus
CTGTGAAATCATTGTGAGGTTTAATACTGTGGGAAAAAAATTTTGTTTCAACAGAATAAAAAACAGAGAAGACACAGCACACAAAGAAATCTCAAACATCGCGTCAAATACTTCACCTTCCTCAGAACCTGGGTTAAACATCTCAACTCTAAAGAAAAAAAAAAACTCATACAAAACCTCGCACCTCGCCAAGGTTCCCACGGGTCTGAATTGCCTCGAAAACCTGCAGTGGAGGACCTGGCAAGCCAAAGCACTTGCACCACACACACACATAACACACACAGTCCAAGCAGACTTCAGTATGATTATTATGTAGCAGCAAATAAGCTTCAGGATTCTGTGTGCGAGAAGGACTACCCTGTCACTTGAGTCCCATAATAGGATAATGGTTATGGAGTGAAAGTGTCTCCTCACAAATAGTAGGGGAGGGTTCAAGTATATGTGTAAGGAAATAATTAGTAAGGTGTTCGAATTAAAACTAGAATATGCTCTCAAGTTCGGTTACCGTACCTAAATGAGCACAAGGAGCTGATAGAAAAAGTCCAGAGGAGGTCAACAGAGATGGCATCAGAATTAAAAGAGCAGAGTTAAGGGAAAAGACTAGAGGCTTTGAATTTGCCCACCACAGGAGAGAGAAGAGTAAGGAGTGAGCTAATTACAACTTTAAGTTTCAAAAGCACACCAATGACGTGGACAGTCAACAGTTCTTCGAGAGATATAAGGACAGAGCAATCTGAGGACATGACTTGACATTAAGCAAGAAACTTATTAAATAACTATAAATAAGTATACTTTACTAGTATAAGAGTGGTGGATAAATGGAACAAGATCACCGAGGATATGATATGGTTACTGCAGACAGCGCTCAAAGATTTCAGCTGTAAGACAATAGAGAATGTTCATGAGATGGGGCCCCACGAGTGTAACACTCCCTCCCCGTATAGTACAAATAAGTAATTACAAGTAGGTAATGACACTGGTTCAGGTTGGTGTGTGTGTGTGTGTGTTCGCATACACATAGGAGTAAAAACATGGTATACATATGCAAGGTTAAAAGACGGGTCAACACGAGTGTACAACTCTATCCCCATAACACACACACACACACACACACACACACACACAAATCCTTCCTCCGAGAAGCAGAAGACTCGAGTGCACGGCGGCCTTTACTCGGGATTGTTGGGATTCCTGATTGAAGGGAGGTATTCCAATCCCCCAGACATGTACAGCGGCGGCCTTTCAACTTTCTATCTAACCATTGTGCCAACAGAGATCAACTTAATCACTTGGGTTTAAATGCTTACTACGAACATGTTTTTATTTCTCTCCAGCGTAATTGTGCGTCCTTATTACTTTTGCTGGAGCTGGTCTTTCACTTGGCAACATGTTTCTTCTTCCGAGGTTTAAAGATGACGTAGTACCACCCTCTGCAAGCGCCCCGGAACTTAAGGTTAAGGTATACGGGGGCAACAAAAATACAGCTCAAGTAATATCTTAAGCTGGATTTGGAGGTTGTCCTTTACCGCAGCAGCTTAGTCTACGACTTTGCTTTCTTGCGAAGGGCCTAGTCTACCAAGCTGTTTACTTCTGCACTATCCATTTATCAAACGGTGTGCAACCTGACTGGTATGTCATGAGTTAAGGGGTCCCCCCTCGCCATATTTCTTACATCTGCCGACGGTAGGTTCAACGTACCAGACGAGGACTTCTGACATGTAACAGTTTTCCTGTCCCTTTATGGTTTGTTAGCCCACAGCTAAGCTGTGGAATTCTTTTCTTTCTTTTGTCTTTCCCTCTTCGTATAGCCTTCCTTTCTTTAAGGATCAGGTCTACAAAATCTTACGGAACCCTGATTAGTTTCTGCTTTCATTTCCCATTATCTTTTTTCTTTCACCCGAGATGGCCTTGCTTGGGGCATATGTGCCCATACCACGTCGGCCACTATTAAAAAATAAAGTGAAGTCATTCGAAGCCATCACTCTTAGTCGCTGGACGAACACATCTCCTGTCTTATGATCAGTCCTGTTTCCATCTTGTACTCATTAGGTAATCTGATTTCCTCGTTTCTTCCGAACCTGAGTGAAGATTTCCATTGTGAACATTATGCTATTCCCGGAGATCAGGCTGATATCTAGTCGCGGGATGTCAGTGTCCTCAATCAGCGAGATTGCTATGATGGTCGTGGTGTCATCAACGTCAGATATAAGTATATAAGTATGAGGAACAACAAGAGAGCAAGCAGAGAACCCTAAGGGAACGAGCTTTTAACAATGGAGGCAGTAGATTTCGGACGATTAACCATTACTCTTTGGGATTTGTTTGTTTGAAAATTATAGATTCAATGTTCAATTTGCGATTTATTCCCGTCGTGCGCATTTCGTACGCTATTACTCCTTGGTCACACTTATCATACACGCAACGGCTACTTTTAAATGTGAGGGAGCAAGGTTTTCCTATTTCATTTACTAGCCTTACGACGGTTTCGGAGGTCTAACCCCAATACTCTGTCTTAGACCAAGTTGGCCTATAGCTCTTCTGTTCCGTCAGGCTGCTGGAGGCCGCAACCTTAAGGCTTACGTAACCAGCACATCCTAGCTGGCCTGGTACACTAGGTAGATACTTATCCAGGCACTGTTTAAATTTCTCTCCCCTTGGTATACCTAATCACGTGTGATTCTGATACACTTGTTTTCCTCATTTCCGCATATGTATTTCCTGCTTATGTTGTTCCGGAGACCATGTATTTTTCTGGGGATGTTGAAACTTAATCTCCAAAATTGTGTTGATATCAATCTTTGATGTAATTTTACTGTTGTTGTATTGTTTTCTTTTTCCTAATTATGTAACAGAATTGTCAGGTAGTTCTGTTAAACCTTCCAGCGAACACTGTGTTCCGGACGTCCTGCTTTATGGTTAAAGGTGAACCTCTCCTAACTGTAACTTTACTGTTTTGATTATTACTCTTGCTGTTTGTTCGTCGTGTTTTCTTGTTCTCAAGGCTGCACAGCTGATGGTGGGGGCGGAGGGACTACCGGGTACAAAGGGCAGCACCTCCCAGAGCCCCGGATGTCCCGCGTATATCTCGTTATTTCTTAATGATCTTCCCTTCAGGTGGTCAAGGTTAAACAGTTTTATAGCAATCACGTCCAAGCAACGTCATTAAAAGTTATTTTGGGTCCCTCAGGATTGCCCCCGACGGGGGAAAAAGTACGGGCAGTTGTTGTTGTGGCGGTGGTGGGTTTAAGGGGAGCGGGTGGCTCTGCATGGGAATGTTGACGGTGGTGGCGCTTTCACTTTATGGCTGGGGATATGGAAGGCTGTGAAAACTGATGTGTATACTCAGCAGGACGCATGACGCTAATGGAGAACCACGTTCCTTCTGGCCCTTATGGGTAGGCTCAAAGGTCACTGTAATGCCCAAGGGTCGTACTTTCATGTTCACGGGTCATCATAACTTCGCGCTCACAGGTCGTACCGTCGTGTCCAAGAGAGGAAAGCCATCCTTGATGACTGGACTACAACCCAAAACACGCAAACACATTCATGAAGGCAAGTGTGTTCTTACAGCAACACCCAAGACGGTACACTTTGTCCCGCTAGGATGACGGAGACATCATACTGAACACTGAACAATCGAATTGAACAATCATGAAGAATAATTACGAACTCTTTTCTCCTAAAAGTAATGAGTCATTAACCAAATGCAATATTATAAAAGAGCGATGATTTGTAATAATACAATGAAATGCAGACGAGCTCATAACACAAGACTCCTGAACCATGTAGAATGTTACGTGTTCGATGTTTATATTTAGAAGTAAGTACCTGGCGATCGTCCGGAAGTAAACATCCTGGTCTTGTGGCCTGGTAAAATTAGTCAAAACCCACAAGGTCTGGGCGACCCCGGATATGAGAGCCGACACCCGCATCCGGCCCAGATCTCTATCATCACCGCGCACGCCACTTGAAAGCCTCGACACATTAGAGTAAGCCTCTAGTGGGCTGTGCAGAGCGTCGTCTTGAAAGCCACTGACTTCACCAGTCTTGTACGAGTTCTCAGTGGTGGTTGCTACACCTTTCACAAAATCGCCTGGCACAAGGCTCCACAAAGCCCCAGCAGATTAGTACCAGCATTACAGATTATCCTCTGATCTTGGCGCTTGTGGAGAGCTCCACCACTAGTATTAAAGCTTGGATGTGCCTTCAGGATAAGTGGATCGTATTTCTTTTCTTAAAAGATGTATCTGATCGTCGGAGCGTAAGGGCGGAACTCGTCATCATTCATACGCGTAGCTAATGATCCATTCATTTGTTTACTTCAGTTGCCAACTTCAGAGCTTACAGTCACGCAGCAGGCGGAAAAGTTTAGTCCCTTGAATACGACGACTTAAGGGTTAACGGATCGTACTTGAGGGGTTACGTCATGATACTCAAGCGGTTACGTCATCGTACTCAAGCGATTACATCACCGTACCCATGCGGTTACATTTTCATACTCGAGGGATAAGTCGTCGTAATCTATATGCTAGGTCGTTGTTCTCAGGACTAAGCTTGATGCTGATGAAACCTTGCACCGCATGTCTAGGAAGACAAGAATGTGTGAATATCAGAAGATAATCAGATTATTGATATGCACTGTACACATCCAGCTGATGAGACACAACGTGGCCCCGTCTGTCTGTACCATCATCGTCACTACCTATACATTCTGGTATAAGATCGCTGGCTGATGTCAGTCTAGGAGTAGCAAAAGATATTTTCTCCAACTACACAGCTTGTTAAAAAACGTGAATCTCTAGGGACGTTTGGTGACAGTATGATTCTATTTCAGTTAAGCTATTTTTTCCCCTTCGAACCAATTCCACTGCTTTGTTGGAGATATGTGCTGAATGGAGCACTGGACCCCGGTGAGGTGGTTGCCCAGATAGAAAGGTTCAGCGAACTCCGGGGTTGATGCGGTCTTGTTGCCATTACCAGACTCATCAGGTGTCGCCATATACTGCTTACATGAACTTTAGCCCCATGAGCACGACGATACGATCCAGCCTTTAACATGACCCTTAAAGATTAGGTCGAATGCCATGCCATCATACCCAAGAGTCGTACCATCGTCGTCAAGGGTCGTATCGTCGAGCTCCGAACATCAAGTTACTCCCAGGAATTACTCTTTACGGATCTCTTTACACTGGTTCAAGGTACAGCAGCAGTTGCAGCCAGGTTTTGAAAGTTTTAGAAGATTACTCATACTTTAGTAAAAGCCTGAATTTACGTAACGGTTTCAAGATTTTCTGTACTTTATTGATTACTTTCTGTTTCCGTAGTCTTCCCCACCGGAGCCTCAACCTATCAACATTATGTACTGGGTCCAGAGCGCTTTATAACTTTGGTTATGAAGTCTTTCACCCCAGCTGGCTCGATCACGTTGTCTGAATAATATATTTAATGTGACGAAGGTTAACCATCCTTAGGCCTGCACACTTCATATGCCTTATTACCATGAGCATCATTAGGTTGGGTTTCGGTGTGAAGATCTACCACTTGTGGACCGCCTCTTCCAAGCCTTTCACGACGTTCCCACTCCCACCAGCTTCCAGCTCTACCAGTGAGGGAGGGGGCACGGAACCTTCTTAATTAAACGCTCTCACATAATTACCTTTTGTTATTCTTGCCATACCCGGGGGCTTAAGTCTACTGGATTATTCTTAAAAGGCAACGAGAAACAGGGGAGTTAATTCTTCTGCATTATTAATTCGTCGTTGTTTCTCTATAAAAACCAAAGATTATTTTGATCGTTCACGACTGTCGCACTAACATGACAGGATTACATAACGGGTTATGAGGATGCTGTTTACTACAACTTTCTTCAACCTTTATTTTTTCTCTCTTTGGGCACTTTTTAAGTCTGCGTTGCACTCGTCATGCATCAAGCCAGTTTACGCATCAACAGTTTACACGCCACAATATCCAAAATACACCCAGCACTTCTACACACCACCCCGCTGTATATGTGAAGTTTACACACAGATCCATCCCCGAGTGGGATGGTTTCCACAACCATCACTCCACACTACGTCTCCACCCGCCGACGCTTCTACTCATCACACACCACACCCCTCAGAAACCAACCTCCCGCTGGCCTAGCACCTCATCTTCATTTACACAAGAGAGGAATGTTAAATATCTGGAAAGAATCGTGTTGAATGACCTCGCTTTCCGAGTAAACATGGCAGTCACGCCATGAGCAAAAAGATAGTGGTCTGGATACTGTTGACTTTAGGGACGAGAAACACACAGTAAAGAAAGTCCTCTCTACAAGACATGCACTATTCCGATATGAATAATGCTTGCTGACATCACGAAATGTCCAGAGGCCTTAACTGCACGAAACGACTTATTCAATATCCCGGAAGCTTCTAGTTTAGACCCGGTACTGAAAGTTGAAGCGAATACTATCGTGTATACTTGGAAAATTTGAAAACGGGTCCGAAGTATAACGAACATGTAGCATCTCAGTACTTCCAAGAAAGAACTAGACAGATTCCTTCAGCATCGTGTCGTATCGGCCGCTTTGAAGAAGATATACTGGCATGAGTACTGCTGCCTCCAACAGTCTGGCTAATCAGGTTCTGGCGAAGCTAGCCTACCAGGAGTCGAGTTTGGGATTAAAGAAGGAAAGAAACCATGAAACTCAATCCAAGGTAACCAATCCCCAACGCTCTCCATCCGTGCAGAACCTGCCAACCCCAGAGTCACCTCATGAGCATACAACCTGATGTCTGACCCCACCTTCAAAGGACTAATTTACTCACGGGACTACGCTGCTGCCGGGGGCTTTATGGCTCTCTTGTCCCTAATATTACTCTTGTCTGGGCTTAACCCTCCGAGATCGGGTTGATACTGGGCTACGCCAACAGTTTATCTCCCAAGTAAACCCCACTACGGGTTTTTGGTTCTGTCGAAACTAGCGCAAGGTGTTCTTGGCGGGGGATATCTACTGTCAAGCGAGGTCTATGTCACAGCTGTGTGTTCGTCTGTATTCACTTGGCAGCGTTGTCCTCCTTCATCTTCTCTTCTTCACCTTTATTTCTTACATTTACATTGTCATTTCATGGCTTTCTTTCTAATGTACTTCGTCGCTCAGCTGCGTCCTGCCTCATAATTTCAAATAATCTAGTGACAAATTGAAGTACTTTAACCTTCTACTTTTTACTACTTTTTCCCTAAAACAACCATGATCTCTCCTCAGAGCATCATGCTTTTTATTTCCTCATCTGTTAACCAAACTCTCCAGGCAGCTTTGACCTCATGATTCGGAGTCCTGTGCCTGCTACACCTGCTCCTACAACCTGTTCCGTTTTTATAACTAAGGAGCAACCGCGCCCGTACGGCGTGCAATGACCTAACCACGTGGTACCATGGACCAGTTATATTTTCAATTTAGCCGTCAAGGTCTGATCCACTTCGGTTACTTTCAATTTTCCGTCCGTGAGATGAGTGTGTGAGTTATCCTCTCCACCAGTCTGCACGTCGTCCATGAGTTTCGTCTCACGGTGTTCTCAGATCTCATTACAAAACTCTCCCTGACCCTTTGACAGTCGGCCGAGTTGGACAGTTGTATGCGGGCGCTGGAACCGCTTCACACTCTCGATACTTTAATACTGGTATAGATATTATTTAAATAGTCATTTCCAAAATATTCTTCTGAATCATTGTGATATCGTATTGTGAGAGTTATCAAGCGAGGTCAGAGCCAGGCGGTTCAGAACCGCATTTCTTTACTTTCTTTAGGCCACCAACACATTTTCCCTTTTTTTTCTGTTCCCCTGACATTACTCTTAATAATTATCTTCACGCATTAATCTCTCCTTCTTCACTGAAGTCTCTCTCTACACATATCTTCGTGTTTTCCTTTGTATACTTTTGGAGGGTTTTGGCCATGGTGTGAGAGCCACCGCGGTGGTGTGTAACGGCTTCCAGAGTGATCTGCAGGACCTTCGATATAAGGTGTATAGGCCTCGCGAAGTGGCACCAGAGGATCTTAGGGATGGTTGTGAGGCCCTCCTCGTAGAGTGTGATTGCCTCGGAGGTGGTGTGTGATGGCCTTCGGGAGGTAGGGTAAGGGCCTCCAGGATGGCGTGTGAGGGCGTCCGGAATGGCATGTGTGACTGAGTAATAAGACTCGACCAACTGGTTTACCTGTTTTACTTGAATGACCGGTTCTCGATTTCTTCCCGTCTTTTTCTCTGTAAATCGATCCTGTACCCACTTTTCACGTAGTCATTTGTTCGTCGTCCTCCTCCTCCTCCTCCTCCTCTCCTCACTGCATGAGTCAAGACCTTGGGGAGGGGCGTGTATGGCATGAAGAAAACTGAACTCGTCCGACCGATTTCTTCTAATAACCCCATCCTACTGCCAAGCTCCTTACTGTCGCGTCTCAATGATGATACAAAGCTATTAAATATTCACTTTCTTCGATTAATTAGCCACAGGGTCGCCTAATGCTCTTACCGGTCGCCTCTCTGCCTTTGAAGTTCCCTCAATACCGGCATGAAGAGCAGCTTGAGTCGCAGACACCGGTGAGTAACGTGGGAGTATGGAGAGTAGCGTGGGGGCCTGCAGAGTGGTGTTGGAGATATAACGAGTAGTGCGAGTGCCGCGAATTCTCGAAGTTTGGCGAGTAGTGTGGGGGTGATGCGAGTAGTGTTGGAGTACCCATTGAAAAAAAAAAGAAAAATTATGGGATATGGCGAGGGGGGTCCAGCGAATAGTGTGAGGTTACGGTGAGTCGTAATGGGGTCTGGCGACTGGCAAGGGTACGAAAGTCTTGGATAGAACGATATCATGACGAGAACGCCTGACCTAGCGGAGAACAGGACGATCATGGGGGAATACGAAGTGAGAGAGGGTAAGACCATATGCGGCGGAGTATATAAATCTAAGTGGCAGACATGGCCTTGAGCACTTACCTCCCGTGTCATCGGACGCCAAGACGCTGGTTAAAGGTCAGAGACAATTATAATACAGAGGATCACGCTCCGTCACTGATCTTGGTTTTAGGGGTACAAGAATATGGAACAGAATCTACGTCTTAGTTATCAGCACCTCAAATGCGTGTTACTACAATTATCATCGCTATATTATCATTACTATAATCATGTAGCACGAGTTCCTGTCCTGTTTCTTTTTTCTTTCTGACGACTAAAGTTGCAAGCTGTATCTTCAGTTCTCGACCTATCGAACAGGGAGGCATGCACACTACCTTGGTGATGAATGTGTATTTTCTTTTCTTTACAGCTCACAGGGCACGGCTTCACCGCCCTTGTACGGACACTATAACTACGGGACTTCACGAGCTAAGGTCAACACTTCATTACAGTTAACTACTGTTATTATTACTAATACTGTAGCAAAGAACTAATATTGTTAGATTATTACTGAAGTATTCTTGTAACAACTTACTTACTCTCTAAAAGCATGAATGATACTATGCAAATTCCGATGGTGGTTAAACCATCAACGGCATGCGGTTACTGTGATACGATTTGCTACATAGACATTAATTCTGGTGTTGACTGACTGCAAGGAATGTTTATCATTTGCTTATATAACCCTCAGACTCGGTCGAACCAAAAATACAAGACGGGGACACACACACACACACGCACGGTTAACTAGTTACTATTATGACCTTCCAGTTCTGTAATATCTGTAGTAATTCAACTGTATTTTCAGCCGAATGGCTGCCTAAATTCAATACACCGCTCTGCATTTATATTATTATTTTGCACACACACACACACACGAGATGGGACCCTACGAGTTCTAAATTCGCTTCCCGTACAGTACAAATTGGTAATTACAAACATTTGGTTTTAAAGTATCGTAGCTATGGGGATAGATAGGAGTCCAGTGCCTGGGAGAAGGACGTGGATGGGCCAAGAGGTAGTTGGGAACAATAACAACATCATCATCAGCATCACCCGACCCGCCCGTCAAAGGCGCTCGCAAAAACACAGGGACGAGGCACTGCTGCAGGGTCGCCCACACGCATACATTGACGTCCTTAAGCACAACCGAAGTGTCCCTAGACAACGTAAAACGTTTCCAGACAACGCACAGTATCCTTAGACAACGTGAAACGTCCCCAGACATGAAGCGTCCCTAGACAACATAAAGCGTCCCCAGGCAACATGTAGCGTTACCAGCTCCGAGTAAATAACAGCGTCCAGTCTCCCTGACGTCCCTAGCCACATTGCTGTAGCGGGGTCGGATGAAGCTGTAGTCTCGCAGCTCTTGGACAGACAGAAGTCCTGTGTTCCTCGCCTTCAGCTGCGTCTGCGGGGAAGACTTTGGACCATCTGTCTCTCCTTCTCTCCCCGCTCCCATGGATGACTTGGAACTATACCTCTCTTGTGTTTTCATTCTCATCTCACCACACGTGATATAAATATATA
>JAUUDW010000399.1:0-10457 GCA_032361385.1 Panulirus guttatus
TAAGAGTAAGAGAGAGGTGTGGTAATAAAAAGAGTGTGGTTGAGAGAGCAGAAGAGGGTGTGTTGAAATGGTTTGGAGATATGGAACAAATGAGTGAAGAAAGGTTGACAAAGAGGATATATGTGTCAGAGGTGGAGGGAACTAGGAGAAGCGGGAAATCAAATTGGAGGTGGAATGATGGAGTGAAAGAGATTTTGAACGGTCGGGGCGTGAACACGCAGGAGGGTGAAAAGCATGCACGGAATAGAGTGAAATGGAACGTTGTGGTACACTGAGGTCGACGTGCTGTCAATGGACTGAACCGGGGCATGTGAAGCGTCTGGGGTAAACCATGGAAATGTCTGTGGGCCTGGATGTGGATAGGGAGCTGTGGTTTCTGTGCATTACACATGACAGCTAGAGGCTGAGTGTGAGCGAATGTGGCCTTTTTTCGTCAGTTTCCTGACGCTACCTCGCTGACGCGGGGGGTGGCGATGTTGTTTCCTGTGGGGCGTGGTGTCGCCGAAAGGGATGGAGGCGAGCAAGTGTGAATATGTACGTGTGTATATGTGTATATGCATGTGTATGTGTATGTATGTATATATGTATATGTTGGTATGTATATATATGTATTGTTCATATATGTGAATGTATGTATATATGTGTGTATGTGGGGGATGGGTCTTTCTTTGTCTGTTTCCTGGCACTACCTCGCTGATGTGGGAAACAGTGATCAAGTATATTAAATAAATAAATAAATGTTTTACATAAGAATCAATTTGGGAATCATCTTAGATTTTCAGATACATCCATCTTTAGTTCTTTAATATTCTTAAAACTTATGTCTCAGTCATCCAATCTGTTATCATGAAGGACGTCCTGCAGGGAATGTTTGGGTTTCATCGACTCCTGCATATTTCTCAGTCTTGTGCCACCCTTGGCATTCTGGTAGTCCAAAGTAATAATGAATATGAAACTCATTTTTCTTTACATTGTTGAAATTTGGGAACTATGGTAGAGTTTGGGTCTGATGCCTGTTAATCTGGTGATGATTTCTATACCTAATTCCATTTCCTGCTTTCGTGTTAGGAACAAATGAACAATAACCTTGTTGACACGCATTAAGTCTTTAGCTGTTCTGTATTATCTACTTAATCCACAGCCAAGCCCCACAGACTTCCATGATTTAGTGATGGGTTATTTGAATTCGAAGGTGAGTGATGTATCAGTTGAGGGTATGACTAGAGGCATGGAGTATTCAGTATTATGAATGGAAGTTTTGAGTAGCTTGTGGAGTTGTGTGCTGAAAAGGGATTGGTGATTGGGAATACCAGGTTAAAAAAGAGGGACATATACAAGTATGTATATGTGAGAAGGAAAGATGGTCAGCAGGCATCATTAGATTACATATTAATTGATAGGCAAGTCATAGCTGGTCGACAGCCAACAACCAGGGAGATATATTATCAGTACTACCTGCCTGGTTATCGGGAGGGTTCGTGATGACTGCATAATGAGCCAGCACTTCATTTTTTGTCAAGTTGCACTGCTCTGGCTCAGTTAGCTGTCTTTTCTTTCTTCCTCATTCACACATGGACTACTGACATTCTGTCCACAAACTTATAATCTCTCCTTGTCACACAAATCACTTAACACTTAAATCACACAGCTCATCCTTTGTAAGTTTAGATTTTCCCATGGTGAGCCCTATGTGCTAGCCCTTCTTTTTGGCAAAATGATAGAAGCAATAGATAGATGTAGAAGGTAGGAACATTTAGGGAGAAACATTAGGTAGAAGTAATCAGTAAGAACACTAGGTAGGAGCTTCTACAAACACTGCGTTAGACTTGCCCTCTGCCACTGGCCTGTTAAGGGTGAGGCACTGAAGGCTAAGAAGCACCACTGACATTCACTAGTTTTGGAGACTCTGTTGCTGTGGCCACCCCTTGAGAGAGTCCCAGAAGGGAGCAGAACAGGTATCAGAGATATAGAAAGATGTAAAAGAGAGACTTTTGGATTGGCATGTATGAAACATGGATGTGGCATGTGAAAAGTGGGAGATAGGCAGATCAGAAAGGGTAATGAGTGGTGGGATGAAAAAGTAAAGTTGTAGTGAAAGAGAAAAGGGTGTCATTTGGGCAGCACTTAATGGGAAGGAATGCAAATGATTGGAGTATGTATAAGACAAAGAGGCAGGAGGTCAAGAGGCAGGTCCTGGGGTTGAAAAATAGGGCAAATGAAAGTTGGAGTGAATACGTATCTGTAAACTTTTGGGAGAATAAGATGTCTTAGCAGGTTAATAATGTGTGAAAAGTGACAACAATAGGAACATCAATGAAAGTGGTAACAGGTATTGATGAAATGAGTATTTTGAAGGGCTTGGAATGTTTTGATGTTAGAGTTTGGATCAGGGTGGCATGCGAAGTGAGAGTCATGTAGAGTGGTTTGGTGGTAAGGTGGTCGGATTAGATGGCATTGTGGTTAAATTTATTTAGAAGGGGGTGAGTTTGTTATTGATGGGTTAGTTAGGATTTTCAATGTACGTATGGATCATGGTGAGGTACCCAAGGTTGGCAGAATATTTAGTGCCAGTGTATAAAGGCTAGGGGGATAAAGGTGAGTGTTCAAACTACACAAGCGTAAGTTTGTTGAGAGTACCTGGTAATTTGTATGGGAGGGTAGTGACTGAGAGTGTGAAAGCATCTACAAAGCATCAGAATGGGGAGGAACAGTGTAGTTTCAGAAGTGGTACAAGATGTGTGGATCAGGTGTTTGCTTTGAGAATGCATGTGAGAAATTTAACTTAGAGAAATGGATAGATGTGTATGTACCATATATGGATCTGGAAAAAGCATATGTTAGGGTTTATAGAGATGCCTTGTGGACGGTCTTAAGAGTATGCATTGTGGAAGGAAAGCTGCTAGAAGCAGTGAGAAAATTTCATCTTGGGTGTAAGGCATGTTTATGAGTAGGAAGAGATGACAGTGAATGCTTCCAAGTGAAGGATGATCTGCTGTAGGGATGTGTGATGTCATACTGGTTGTATAATATGTTTATGGATTGGGCAGTGAGGGAGGTAAATGAGAGTTGGAGAGAGGGGCAAGTGTGCAGTCTGTAGGGGATGAAAGGGCCTGGTAAGTGAGTCAGTTGCTGTTTACAGATGATACAGCACCTGTGGTAGATTAGAGTATGAAACTGCAGAAGTTGGTGACGAGTTTTGAAGTGTGTGTGAAAGAAAGAAACTGAGAGTAAGTGTGAATAAAAGCAAGGTTATAAGGTTTAGGGACAGGTTAATTCACGTGTAAATTTAAATGGAGAAAACTAGGAGGAAGTGAAGTATTTTAGATACCTGGAAGTGGATATGGCAGTGAATGGAACCATGGTAGCAGAAGTGAGTCATAGAGTGGGTGAGGGGGTGAAGGTTCTGGGATCACTGTAGAATGTGTGGAAAGAGATGTTATCTATCTGTAGCAGAAGTGAGTCGTAGGGTGGGTAAGGGGGTGGAGGTTCTAGGATCACTGAAGAATGTGTGGAAAGAGATATTGTTATCTGTGAGGGTAAAAATGGGTATGTTTGAAGGTATAGTAGTCCCAACATTATCATATGGTTGTGAGGCACAGGCTATAGATAAGTCTGTGTGGAGGAGGGTGGGTGTGTTGGCAATGAAATGTTTGAGAACAATATGTTGTGTGTGGTGGTTTGATCAAGCAAGTAATGAAATGATAAGAGAAAGGTGTGATGATTAAGAGTGTGGTTGAGAGAGCCAAAGAGGGTATGCTGAAATGGTTTGGACATATGGCGAGATTGAGTATGGAAAGGTTGACAAAGAGGACATACATGTCTGAAGTGGAGGGAACAAGGAGAATGGGAAACTAAATTGGAGATGGAGATGGAAGGATGGAGTGAAAAGTATTTTGAGTGACTTGAGCCTGAACATGCAAAAGTGTGAAAAGTGTGGACAGGGTAGTGTGAACTGGAACAATGTGGTATACAGGGGGTCAACTTGGTGTTAATGGACTGAACCAGGGCATGTAAAGTGTCTGGAGTAAACCATGGAAAGGCCTGTGGGGCCTGGTTGTGGATCAGAAGCTGTGGTTTTGGTGCATTACACATGATAACTAGAGAATGGGTGTGAGCAGATGCAGCTTTTCTTCGTCTGTTCCTGGTGCAACCTCACTAACACAGGAAATGGAACTCAAGTATGAAAGAAAATGAAAGCATATACTTGCTGTTTCTCCTGTATTAGCAAGGTAACATAAGGAACAAATGAACAACAGCCTCATAAGAATACATCGACTTTTTATCTGTAACGAATAATGTACTAAATCTAGCATCTACAATTCACAGCGAAGCCTAACAGGTAGATTACTCTACGATTCATTAAAGGAAACCAACAGAACACAGTGTCTTCCCTGACCACTTCATATTCCATGGTACAGTATATTGCCAACTGTATATCATGCATGCCTGAATGTTCAAGGCCTGGTAACCTGAAGCTTCTTTCACTTAATCCATCCTTCTCCTCCTCAGTCTTGCCCTTCCCCCTTGCCCCCTTAACTTTTGACGTGTATCCTTTTGTTCAATCTGTCTTTGCTTATCCTTTCTTTATGTCTAAACAATTTCAGCACATCTCTCTCAATCATACTCTGTTTAGTACCATTCCTCTCTCTTACACAGTCATATCTTAAGCAGTCAATCTACTTCACATTACATATTGTCCTCAAGAGTTTCATCTCCAACATGTTCACCCTCTTTAGTTCTTTTGCATTCAGGGTCCATGGCTTTCATCCATACAAAACTGTCAGGACAATTATATCACCTAACATACTCATCTTTGCTTTGATAAATACTATGAGCAAAAGTTTTTTCACATGTAGAGTGGTTAAACATTGGAACGATCTACCTCCCATATAGTAGATGCTTTCATTTTCTTTTCTCTCAAACATGTTCCTTATTAACTGCATGAATAAAGTAGGACCAAGAACATAATCATGAATACTTTCAAATCGAGGCTAGACAGATATTTCACTGATATCTGTTATAAGTAGGTTTACTACTAATCGTCTTTTTTTTTTTCAGAATCCAGCCACAGATATATAAAATATGCATAATGATGTGTTCCCTCCATACTGCATGGTTATTTTTGTCTCATTTTTTTCCTGCAGGTAGTTGAGTCAGAAGAGGAGGTGCCTTCTGTTTACTATCCTGTTTCTACCATGATTTTCAGGCCTAGACAACAAATAACCTTGTTATGGGCCATCAGTTTTTCCATGCACTGCCTTAATTTGTAATTCTTCCACATATGCCTCAATGCAGCCATGACCTTAGCCCCCTTTCTGACCTATGACTCACTTCAGCCTCCATGGTTCCATCCACTGCAAAGTCCACTACCAAGTACCTAAGGCACTCCAGGTCATCAAATTATCCTGTATCATCCCTCTGCTGCACATCACTGCTTTGCTTTTCTTCACATTCACTCTCGACTTTCTTCTTTCATACACTCCCAAAATATATCACCAGTTCTGGAGCTACGCTCTTGAGTCTGCCACCAGAAACATGTCATCTCCAAACAGTAACTGATTCACCTCCTAGGCCCCATTTCCCCAAGTAAGCTGTAGATCTACCCCTCATAAACAAATTAACCTCAGTGACATCACACAACCTTTACTGACAAATGCTCACCCTCCTTCTTCCCTGCTCATACGTACACCTTAATCTCTTGGTAAAAACTCCTCTCTGACTCATGATTTTCCATTTACCACTCTCTGTCAACCATGTCATATATGCTTTCTCCAATCAATTCTCTCTCTTTCTCTACAAGTGTTTCTTGTGCTAATTCCACAAAGCATACACCTGGCCCATACATTCATTAGATTACAACTTAAGAACTCTCTTTGGAAAACCAGTATACATCACCTACCTGTTGCTGAGTTTATCCTTTATACTGTGCGAGAGAAAGAGAATCATATTGTGCATGTGTGGATATGTTGCTTATGATCTTCCATTCACCCTTACCATCACTAAATAAAAACAAAGAAATGCACAGCACCCTGAGAAAGATATGAAATTGGATAGAAACAGCATTTAGTAAATGAGTGATATATACACATTCCTTGGATTAACAAAAGTAATGAGTAATTAATAACATATTACTCCTTTTGAGTAAAATATTATTTCACTTTTCACAACCTGTTTGACTGGCAATTAAAATAGCAGTAATTCAGTGAGTATTATCAGAAATGAAATAAAAGAATTATTAAAGATTCCTTCATTTAAGCAGGATCACCTCTTGCATTTAGTGCATACATTGTATCATGAACTTGAGAAAAAATATTTTATTGTCCTCACTCCATTCCCAGTTCAGTGAGATGGATCAAAGTACACATTGCCTTTGTAATACTACTTCCCCCTTTTGTTTTCTTCGTAGATCCATGTCGTGTGTTAAGGTAAAACATGAACTTCGCATGTACATTTTTCACTTTATATGCTAAGTTAATTTGTGAATTGCTTCCATTGTATTTGATCCCCAGTCATTCTTCTAATATCATCTGAAATATCCTAACCCCTACTAAGATTTCTCACTACACCTATCCAATCTTCCCTGGCCATCCTTCTGCACTACAATATACCTTGAGCAGCCCATCACCTGCCATGCAATCTGCATGACTGATTCTGAAAAATTAATCCATGCACATATCCAATGACTTCTTCATACCCCATAACCTAACATCTTCATTCCATCTATTACCCTAATTCTCAATGTTATGCAAATTGCCCATGTCTGCTCTTTTTGACATATCCTGACTTTGATACACTAGGGTTTTGTATTCATACATCAGTATTGCAGTGAATACTGCTTGTTGGTTTTTTACTCTCAATATTTGTTCTTTTTTATCCATTTATCGAAACTTAAAATGCACCTCGACATATTTTTTTCCCCCCACTCGACCATCTGTACCAAATTTTACTCCCAGACATGTAAATTCATCCTCAACTTCAGATTTTCACCATGCAAACTTATCTTACAATCCAACCTCCCTTCGTTATTCACACTCACTCTCAGCATCCTCACCCGCTCCACCATTTTATCCAACTCTCTGATGTAGGTGACAAAAAAGCATCATCTGCATACGACAACTTCAGCCACTCTCAGTCTATTTCTCTATGATTAAAAGGTACACCACAGTTAACCCACCTCACTTTCATCTTATGCATTGCCCCATCCAAAAAACATTAAATAACTAAAGTAGCATCATGAAACCTTGACACACTCCTACATTTATTTCAAACCACTCATATCCCTTATCCCTACTTACTGTCAAACATGCATTATCTTCCATTATGAAAGCTCTTTGCAGCATTAACCAATCTTTCATACATACCACATAACATTCTGTTTTACAAAGTGCTTTTGTTGTTTTAGCTGACATCAAAACACCGAAGTTTGGGATTAAAGTGTATTTGCAGCACTTGTGTAAAAGTGAACTTTGTCTTCAGGGAGACAGAAAGCCAGTCGGAGTGTTCCAATCTATTCCCAGCCATGTAAAGATATAGCTGGGAACTAAACAGACTTGTCTGCATTGATGAGGAAACCTGTCTTTTTAAATGTCTCCAGAACTCGAAGCCCTTGTGTGATACATTCCTCCTTTAAAGGAAAATCACTAAATAATGTCAAGGAGACAGCTTCAGAAGAAATTTGAGGGGCTGTGCATAAACCATAGGGCACCATTTTGCATTACCTGGTCTTTGTACCAATTTGAAAGCCAAAATTTTTTTTCATTTTGAGATTTATTAGAATGTGCCAATAAGCAAATTTTCTGTCTATGCTGACTGTCCAATTGTTTCATTGTAAGATAGGGCAAACATTTTGTAAAACAAATAATTTTGAATTTGTTCTTTAAAATGTAGAAGTTTAGAAAAGAAAGTTCCAAAATCCTTTTTTGGTTTGATTCCCTCTTATTTTATTAGCAGCAAATTGTATTACTAAAAACTGGACCCACTCAGGTTCTATGATTTCCATGCTCAAATAGTTCTGCGGTGTATTCCTTTAGTAAATGAGTCAGGTTGAGCAAAGTTCATGCTTGCTAGGTGGTTTGAGATTTCCAACCCTACCATAAACCTCTTTTAATACAAGCTACACCTAAGGGTCAAATTCCCAAAAATCTTGAAAGTATTTGAGGTGATCCTTGACTGGTAAAGAGCTATTTAGAGATAGCTCTCTCTGAAGATTAAGATCAAAGGCTTTGAAAGGGCTGCCTAGAAGGGGTACCTTTTTTAATGGGGTTTACAAGGCAACAAAGTCTCCTGAAAGCATTCCTTTTAACATTAGCAGTAAGAGAGGCCCCCAACTTTCTGACCCTTCTCTTTACTTACCTTTGAAGAGGCAGGTTTAATGACAGCAATTTTACCCACAGTTACAATTCTAGATCTAGTTCTGAAAAAAAGGAAAGGATTGCAATTATTCTATTCTCATGTACTAAGACCAACCATGGTTTGTCATATACACAGTTGCCTATATATGACATCACAAAAAAGCCTCTTGGCAAGGAACTGAGAGCTGCATTAAGGCATACCTTAAGACTCTCAATGAGTTCCAATTCAATCAAATACTGTCATGAAAGGAGAGGATTCACAAAGGACAGGAATGTCTGTGGAGAGCTTAAGAAGGATTTCCAGAGTGATGTGTTAGAGAGAAGCATTAAACAACATACAGGTTTAACATCAAATTTCCTCCAACTTGGCAAGGCTTCTGGAGATACAGTGCAGTTATGAAATGTGGACTCTGATTTCCCAGACAGATTGAGCATATACATCTTCAGTAATTTTACTATAATGGATATAGCATGTCAAGTTCTATCTCTGTATCTATCTATCTATGAAACAACAACTAGGGTGTCCCTAGGTGTTGGGTGGTGGGCGTTTTTCAACTCTCCAAAGAGTAGGTTCCATGGCACATCTGCCCACCCTCTACCAAGTATGCCAAAGGCACATCTGCCATCCACCTACCTAGTGCTTTTAAGAATACTAAAGCAAGGGTTTTAATTTGTCTTAAAGAGAATCTATTTTCTCAGAGCCTTTAAACATATCAAGATTAGTCAGAAAATCCTCCAGGGGTTAAAGGAGCTCTGGAAGGTTAAAGAATAGCTTTTGTTTCTCTCCAAAGGGAGCGTTAATGTCTTTGAGGTTTCAGAACTATCTACAAATATTGATATTAGCTGCCTGATACCAAGTTCTTTCAATGAGAAAACTGCAAAAGTGTGACTTCTGAGAGCAACCAAAGGGATACTTCCTGTGAATATATCAACTTATACAAATCTTTAGGCAGCAAATAGTCTCCATTAAACACATATCAGAAGCGACTGTTAAATACTAAGGAGAATGGAGGCTCAATTCTTTTTCAAATCAAATTAGTCTCTGAACCAGACTTCACTGAAGCAGGCTTATCGTATGTACGAAAATTCTGAATCAATGTTCCGTAGCCAAAAAGACATGAAGCAACCCATGGCTTACGAGGACATAGCAGAGGCTCTTGATCCATTAGATGGAGTGCTGAACACTCTTTTGAAGAAAGGAAGGTTGAGTATGTAACATCAGCAGAGTTAGAAGTTGTGAGGTGTGAACCCAGCCAGAACAACAATTCTTAGAGACACATGGATCCAGTGGGTGGTTCTGAATGTTGGTAAATTTGAAAGGGCTTCCTTCACTTTTAAGGAGGGCTTTCTGGAGGCTACCTGGGGACTGGGAAAGTTTGCGTGCAAACTGGAACAGGCATTGTTTGCTTTGCCATTTCCTCGGAGAAAGAAATTCCAGCAACATCCTCAAAAGGAAAGACACCCGAAACTCTGACCCAACGTCATACATCAAACACGACTCAGTTCAAGATTAGATGGGGACTCTTCCCCTCTTTTACTTGTATCTGAAATAATGGGATCTTACAAGGCCTGCTCTTTCTCACGCTGAAAAAGCATGTCAGAGGAAGTAAGAGCCAAAATCCAGTTTGACACACCAAGCATCTCTCAGGGGTGAATAAAGAAAATTGTCATGTTAAGCACACTTTACATGAGGTAATTTGCATCAGTGCAAGACAGATGGCAATACTACACACTGTGGTCTTGGCTACAAAATATGCTTGACCCAGAGGGATTACTAGTAAGGGAGATGATCTGTAAGCTATGATGAGGAAGAAGCCATAGAGCATACAACAAAACGAAAAGCTGCTGAGTCTTCTCCCTACCAAGGTGTGAGATTCCCAATAATTGTCAAGCACTAACTTAAGCTAGTGATTTTACAACACACTAGGACAAAGAATCAGTGCAGACAGCTCTGCAGTTATGAGCAGTATAGGCTCAGGTGGAACCCTAATTGAACAAATCTCAGATGTGGAGAAAGAGTTTCCCAACTCTCGGAGTAAAGCTCTTTCCTGCGTATCATAGACACGACAAATACAGGACCTGAAGTGTGAGACGGTAATGATGAGC
>JAUUDW010000410.1:0-10457 GCA_032361385.1 Panulirus guttatus
GGGTCTTTCTTCGTCTGTTTCCTAGCGCTACCTCGCTGACGCGGGAAACAGCGATCATGCATAATAAATAAAATAAATAATAAATATATATATATAGATAGATAGATAGATAGATAGATAGATATATACTTTATTGAAGACCATTGTATATTCATTATTATCTAGCTTTCTGATTTTGTTTTGATTTTTCTCCATTCCCGTTTTACTTCGTTAGATAAAGTGTGACAAATATCCAGTATTCATTTTTACTTTATGCTTGAAAACATGTATCGTATTGGCCACACAAAAACTACCCATCTTCATCCAAATTGACAGAAAAACGTTACAAGTGAACGTTATCTGTAAAAACGAAACAAATGGATCTCATTTTGAAATGTTTATAGGTGAGAGCGGTAACGTAGGTAATATTTTGATCTAGGGCCCACTTTCCCTTGAAAATTCCCGAGCCCCCATTTGGATCCCCGGGACCGGTTGCGATGTACCACCTGCACCTCCCCTCTCAGCGGCCCTGAGCCGGGAACTGGATGGAACTAGTTACATGGCTCTCACGTCTTTACTGTTGCCCTGTCTCTTCACCCTGTATGAGTATTATTTGTATGATTACTAGTTGTACGTTACGGGAAATGAGTTTGGAACCCGTCCTCCCGTTTCTGTTAACCTTGTGTATATGTACCAAGTCTTTACCCTACACCTATGTGTGTTTACACACAAACCCAGTCTAAGCCCCCACCCCTCTTCCCCTTGAGGAAAGATGACAGCTGTGGAGCTTTACACACGTGAATCTTTAATACCTAGGGTGTTCACGGTAATCAAATCGGTGGTTTTATACCAACCTTGACAACCTTTTGCAGTCGACAGATCTAAATCCCATATAACCATGCAACTGGGTGTTACTGTTGATATTGACTTGATGAGTGTTATTATCTGATATCCAATGGATCCAACGATGTGCATTTTTTCATGTTTCAGATGATAAGTGTTGGGTCTTTTTGGTTTCTGGTTGTTCTGGTGATCCCCAGCGGGCGATTACCATATCTGTATATGAGAACGTCTTTCGATAGATAAGATAAATGCGTTGCTCAGTTAATATCAAAAGTCAGTGGCTTGTCTCATGACTCAAATACCAAAGTTAAGAATTGTCTCCAAATGTGCTGTCGTGCGGGCAGAGAGGCCAGTATCTGAAAAAGAAAAACTAGTTGGCATGAAAACCTCATAAGGAAGTTTAATCCAGCTATAAGGCAAGAATGTACGTTGAATTACAAACATTCAAAATGCGTATCAGGTAGCTAGGGAAGAGATCAAAGAGACAAGAAGAAATTCGTTCAAGTTTTTTTCATTTGAAAGTAAAACTTCAGAGAGACGAAGACTTTCAAATAACTGAGGGCAGAAAAGTGCTGAATATAAAGATCCCGAGATAATGGCCGAAGGCGTGATTCACAAGTGAACGATACATCCTTGACGTCTTATCTATTGGTTGGAGTTGAGGTGGGCTTCTGCGATGTTGTTTATCTGTCAAGTTATCCACAGTGCAACAACAAACACAAATTATGTGTACTGACGGCTCTACAACCCTGTCACTGGGAGGGCTGGAAGTGATGCCATTGTGGTTTAACCTAGACCTAGTAGTAAAAGGTTAGAGAAGAATGCCAGAAACAAAAATAACATCTACTGTACCAACTGAATTGTTCGCCAGACCATCAATATCAATCATGCTCTCGGAGACCTGTGTTAAAGGGGGATCCTCAATCTCTTGACAGGAATTCCTTTACCAGTAGCACTGCCATATCTGAATCTGGCTGTAAAATCATCCTTAATGTGTGTACTTTACTGTCTCCCAGTTAGGTGTTTATCACTCCATTTCATGAGGTGTACCCTGACGCTAGCCTAGGTTGGAAGATCGTCAGTATTCTGTGAAGTACACTATCAAGGTCTTTCCGGCAGTACAAGATCGCATAATACACGCAACCATCCATCTTTTCTAGGAATTTTCTTACGCTCGTGAAAATCCAAGAGGTGTGTTTTGCATATTCTTTTCCCCTCTTTGCCCATGTCGTTTCCATATAGTTCTTATCATCGAAAAATTCGTCTATCTGTTCCCTAATGTTCTCAGTAGCGTGCGGACTACGATTGTTAATGTATGTGTCGCAGTTTGGGTTTGTGTTTGGATCACCTCAAGAATTCACCTCCCCCCTCCCCTCTTAGGTTGTGTTCAGGCGTTTAATTATCAGGTGATTAATAAGCTTGGGAAGATGAAAGGACGAAGCCTCAGTGGAGTGCCCTAACCAGATCTGAACTAACCTGACCAACATTACCCTATCCTAACCTGCCGCACCCAACCTCCTAACCCACCCCTACCTTAACCTATCCTAATCGACTTATCGGCCCCAAACAAACCCTGAATTACCCTACCCTGATCCTATCCTAATAATACAGAATTTACAGAGTGCACTGACAACAGCAAAACTATTATGCGATGGCATTTGATAATCAAATGGACTAACTATTGGGATGGTGATTCCTCTGTTGACCTATGCATTTGCTTGTGTGTTTGTAACCATCCTCATACTCACCATCCAGGTGAAGATAGCTTGGGCGGATAGTAACAACCATAGGTCAAGTGCCTCTTCATTGACCTGTTGAGAGCCTCTTACCACGATTGGAAACAACATACTGTTAGGTGTAATCACATCCCTTCTGAGATGTGTATTTTTATGGCCTTGAACCACTGATGCAACTCTAGCTTCCCTCTTGTTACCACCCCCTGATGTCTGAAGTGACTAAACGTCCGTTCCCTCAACCGTAACAGTCGGGCTTACATACACGTTCGTGTATTGCATCCATCCTCATCCTCACTCAGGGCTGCCAGCCCGTGGGCACACACACGCCTCTCGGCCACCTCGAGAAATTGTGGATTTTGATATATTTCACACTGCAGTTATATTTTGCGTGTTGGGAAATGTGTATATACATTTGTCTCGCACAACAAACAGGACAGTATTAACTGTAGACTTAAAAAAACAGTAGCTATCCCCCTACCTCACAACGTCGACCGAACACCCTCTCCCGCCTGCCATCAGTTACCACGTGTACTGTTGTTTGCGTAACTTTAGGGCGTGTGACCACCTCCCTATTACATCCCGCCCAGTCTGCTGTCGAATCTAACAAGCGTTGTTTGGGATGAATTATTTGACTGCTTTCCCCCTCCCTCGGGTTTCTGTAAGGCCTTTGCAGCCACAACCATAATTCATACCTCAGTAACGCGTTGCTTCACAGCTTCTCCTACCCGCAATATTAATCCGCACCTCACAGGGCAGCAGCAGTGCCATATTTCATAATCCACGCACCGCTAGCGCCTTGGAGGACGGTCCACACTTGCGTCTCAGTAAAAACATCGAGCCGCCAGCTCTTCCTTGTCAACCGGTGGGGCCCTAGCACCGCCTTCAGCAGTCACTGACTCTCTCTCTCTCGTCCTTGGACCTCGTCATCTCCACTCTCTTGCAGCATCCTGCAGCGTAAACACAGTACCTCAGTAACTCCTCATCCCTGCTACAACTCATACAGCACAGCCACTGGACCGCAGCAACATCTCACCCCTTTCTGCACACTTGCAGTACAGCCATGGTACCTCGGCAATACTTTCTTCCCTCTCAGCACAACCACGTGTCTCTGCAACACCTTCCTCCAGTGACACCCGCAGCACAGCCGTGGAAACTCGGCAAGCGATCTCGCTCCTGTAATATAACCTCAGGACCTCAGCAGCTCCTTTTTGTTGCAGAGCATCAAGACCTCGGTAATGCCATTTTCCATGAGTAGTAGCACCACGATACCAAGCAACGACTCACCACGAGACTCATACTTATCATCTCTCCCTACTTCTGCACCAAGTTACCCCTGAGCTGCCGTGCCTTTCCCTTGTTAGTAGAGCATTGTTATTACCCATACTTCTTTACCCCCTCTCTCAGTCCTTACTATTACGAAATGAGTTAAACATTAATAGATCCTTTAGAACCTCATCACGCACGCACCAGTGGTCAGCCAGTGTACTCCAGATTTTAGTTGTACTGTAGACTAGAATAGGTTCAAGCGCCACACTCAGGCCTTCCAGCAAAGATTTCACTCTACGTCTAGCATGACCCTTGTTTACCTTTTGTACTATTTTGATTTGCTTCAGCTCCCTGGAAGGTTCAGAGTATAGCACTGTCTGTTCTAGGTGTCTTGCTTTACTGGTTACACCAGAACTCAGTCCACAAGTTACCCGAAGCATTTGTCTGTATGGCCGCACCTGCTTATGTGACAGTTCCCTCGGCGTCTGGAGCGTATGTCAGCACAGTTGATACGTCACTTCCTTCAGCACTACGGTACGACCCTTGAGCATGGCATTACGAGCTTTAAGCACAACGGTACGACTTTTAAGCACAACCCTTGGGTACGATATGATATCAAATGAGCATCCTCGGTTCTTTTCTGCACCGCTGTCAAAGCCCTGCGTGGCAGTCAACCAGTAGTTCTCTTCTACGTTACTACATAATATCTCCCCCCTTTGTGAGGCTTATGTATTACTCTTCCGTCCTTGTTAATTCTGATGTACCCCGATGAGACTAGTGGGCGTGTGGCGCACTGAAGGTGGCGTCATAGATAACACGATCGTGTACTTCCTGGCTAGTCAACTGCCTCGCCTCCTCACGCTATTAGAACAACGGGTGTGTGGATCATAACATGCTCTCAATATTGAACATTAATAGAGTCTTTCCAATGAAGAAAGAAGCAGGTTTCCTTCGCTTCAGTGTTAAAATGATATTCCGTTTTTCCCATAAACTGGAATCTCATTGTTGAAATGTTCATTTTGTGCTCTTGGGAGATGAACCTGTAACCAAGTATACCATCATACTTATACTGTAAATATAAAACTTTCTGGTGATCCCAATTGTCGTAGAAATCTTTGAAAATGATGAAAAGAAAGTGAACTTATTTCTGCTAAATGTGAAACTGAGGTTTATGATATTGGATGGTTTAAGATTTTAGAAGACTTTCCTACAGCTTTATGGATCATTCTTGAAAATAAACCGAGTAACCACACCAGTTAACTTTTGGTGAAATTAACGCAAGAGCAACAGAAGCCAAACTTTTATGTCATCAGTTGAGACTCAAGGTCAGCTGATCAATGAGTCATGGTGGCAGTATTGGGAAGGGATGGTCAACAGAGGGACAGTACGCCGTGGCGTTGTCGTTAGTGTTGTTAATGATGGGAGTGCGTGTCTGGTGAGGTTGGCAGCCCTGATGTGTGGGCCACGTGGCTTCGTGTTGCAGTAGATGGAACTGAGTTGTGGCGATAACGGTGGACGACCCAGCCTAGCCTTGGGTATAAAACTGAGCTATGTCCCAGTCTTCCACACTCTGCTAAACCTCCGCCATGGCTGTAAGTCCACCCCATTCACACTCCCAATTCCTTCTCCATTCTTGCGTGTATCCTTGTGTGTTACGACTTCTGTCTACTTATCGTCACCGGTTTTTACATTTGCCCTTTGTTCATCCTACCCATCCCCCACTTCTCTCTGTCTCTCTCGTGAGTAGTAGGTGGTGGGATGAATGTTGTCGCTTTAGGTTGATTACTATTACAGGTATCTGTTAACTTGCACGACTACCACCGTCATAGTATAAATTGTATAAGGCTTTATTTCATTCCATCCTCTTACTCTGGCAGGTGTTGACTGTCTCCTGTAGGTTCATCCACAAGGAATATACTGAAGGTCCGACCCTCTATATTTAACAAGGCCACACACGTCTTTCACAGTGTTTTTAACCAGGAGTGTGTTGAACGCCAAACACAGGTCGTCAGACGTACTTTTTCAAATGCTCCTGGTGTATTTACCTCAGTGTTCTCGTTATAGGATTGTTTAGAACATCTAAGCCAGTTTTGCAAACGCAGATGTTTTGAACGTCTGCCCATTACCATGATTATTGGGAAATATTGACTATCTGTTCCGGTCATACAACATACGAGTGTACTGAATATCATTAGACCTGCTGATGTAAACGGGAGTGTTTAGCTTAATGTCGTAGCCAACAGAGCACCACCCTAAGCATCGCTGTTTTGGTCAACACGGCTGCATCTTTAGCATATGTTTTGCAATAATAGGACTAATTTACCATTATCTTGTTGTCCTCCAAACGCAGCAATGTTGCAAACATGTTCATTGCCCTCAGCATTGGATAGGAGTCTGTGCGGTATCTTTTTCTTTTTTTAACTTTTCTGATCAGAGTAATTTAGTTTCGTAAGACAAAAATTTGTTCTATTTTAAGGTACTGATGACATGAGTCTCCTTATGGTCTAAGTTAGGATTGAGGTTTAGCCTTTGGATCGGTTTGATTGTTCTTCCTTTTCCCCCTTTTTATTCAGGTATTTTCTGTAGGTTGCATTTTTGTCTTCGGTATGTGCTGGAGTTTTGTGTTGGGTGCTCTAGGCAGAACATTGTTGAGGGTGACTGCCGAGGGCCAGGACTCGAGTCACCACAGAGCTTTGAGGACGATGGATCTTGTTAACCCCTCAGGATTCTTGTGAAGCAGGTACGTTCCTTCACGTGTCACGAAACAGGTGTGTATAACCAATTACCCTCGCTTAACGAATCCACATAGTGTAAAGAGTTAAAATGCAAGAAGGTTATGTTAGCGTGGATGTCCATGGTTAAGTGAAGCAGACTGGACACATTGTATGTATTAGGGAACTGTGAGCCTGTATTTAGTACATGACCTATATCTCGTCAACAAGAACGGAGATAAAGATAAGATACAAGTAGATGAAGACGATAACTCAGAGGTCACAGCTCAGGCCAGGTACTTGTTTGTACCTTGCTGTCTGTCAGTTCCCACTGGTGTCGATCCTTTGACACCTCTTCCACCACACAACTGTGTCAACATTACAGTTTACCTGTATTTGTATCCTTTGTATTTGTAATCCTTTTTGTATTTGACCCCTATATGACGCTCAAGAGCCTGATAAACGTATATATTTATCTACATCCTGGTTCCCTCCTTTTTCCTCCCTCCAATCCTAACATGTAGACGTTCTTTTGAGCTTTTCTTCGTTCCTCCTCTCCGTATGTCCAAACCATTTGAGAAACACCTTGGTCAACTCTTTCAATCGGATTGCTCTTACTACCACACTTATATCTTACACTGTCATTTCTCACATGCGCAACCCATCTCACACAACATATTGTACTCAGGCATTTAATTTCCAACATCTGCTCTTTTGTGTGCGTGTCAGGCCCCAGCCACCATCATCCCCATTATCCACCAGCGTTAGTATTCTACTATTGTTGAACTATTGGAAAGAAAATTTGTAAAGAAATTTTATCGGTAGTTTCAAGCGGTGAGGTGAATGGCTATCCATAGATCAAGAGTCTATAGACTGCTTGTGGTGTTTATAATCCTCCGTACTCTAATAGTGTCATTTTCTATTATGCAACGAAGAGAAAAAGATATCTGGTTTTATTCTAATGTATCTGTCTTCAGACAGTTTTACAATCTTAGAGAACAATGCTTGTAGTAATGCATTTCTACATGTGTTTATGAAGGATTATGTGGAATATAATGTTTGCTTTCATACATGCATTTCTGTATATGTTTAAGAAGTATTACTTTCATGTAACGGTGAATTAATACAGTATGTACATAATAGTGTATTGTTGATCTCATGGACTAGATGACCAGGTAAAACATTTCCTTCTGGTTAGGCTCAAGTTGATGAAATATATGTATAACTCTCAACACTACGTGTGTTGCTTCATCAGATACACCTCTCCCTCACATGACCTTCCTGTCATTCACATGGTCTACCTGTCCATTACATCATCTACCTACCTTCCACATTGTCCACCTGTCCCTCATATGACCTACCTGTTCACCACATGATCTGCCTATCCTTCACATGGTATTTCTTATGAGGAAAGAATGAATACGACAGTTTAGTTGTAAGTCTGGCCGGGATGTATTGCATCATGTGGGGCCCCGCTTACAGCACTGCACTCACAAACTACTACAGTGACTTGTATGAATTTTTATGTACAGCTTGCAGAATAAATTGTACTGTACTGTACGGTACAGTAACACCAACTCTCCCTAATCCTCACGCAATCGTCAGAGCAGCTGTTACTGGCAATGTTCAATACTCACCACACAGTCTAACTACAGTAAAAAAGGTCGTTTATTTACTGAAGCAATCCTGTTGTTGGTCACCTACACCCCCATCCTGGTCTTCATGGAAAGTTTTAGGTATAGCCTACCAGGACCCTACCCCAGCCTTATTCTATACGTCCCTTCACTCTTTAACCCCCTGGCCACTGTTACTATCCTTCATACTACTTACCTTAATATCCCTCCTTCCCTAAGCCTTACTCTCCTACACCCCTACCTAAGTCTCCTACTCTTCACCCTCCTGCCTGTCATCCCTCCTCCAGGACCAGTGCAGTTGTCCTCTGTCCCAAGAATTCCCATCACATACTCTCAGTCTCGTAGTTTTTCCCCACTCCCTTAGGCATACTCTGAAGACCCTTGCCTCCCTGCTAAAGTTTCTGCTTGTTGGCCCATCGCGTTCCCCCTCTCCTTGCCCCGGGCTTCCCCTCCCTTACCCCAGTTTCCCCTCTACCTCATCCCAATCCCTATTACCATCAGACCCACTTTAAACCTGCAACCTTCCTCTGACAGGACTCAGCCTCACAGAAAGTGCTGTTGTTGGACCCATCGCTGGTGTTCCGTCCGGAAGAGGCTGTGAAGAAGTCAGGTGGATGGCAGTTCCGCAGTTATATCGAGGATTCGCAGGACCCCAGGCAGCAGATGGTGAAGGAGACCTACCTTAATATGCACACGCACCAGTGTGTTGACTTTGTCAAGAATAAGGTGAGAAGAGATGAAAAGGAGGGGAAGGAGGGAGTTAATGGAGGAACTGGCATCAACAGTTGAAACCAACATATGTTAAGGTGCACACCCAGTATTAGCTTGATTGTGTCTTGAAGATTATGAGGAAAAGAAAGCGAAAAGAAAGAAGGCAGGGAGGAGGGAAAACAGTAAGGAAATGAAGACCCTAGCACTTGCAGACTTACCACTTGGTCGATCTTACAAACATGAGGAAGGAAGGAGAGAGAGAGAGAATGTGCTGGGGTGAAATCGAACTAGCAGATCACTTAAGCGGGTGTGTTTGCAGATCTAGGGTAACCTGTTACTCCACATCTCCCACCAGCAGTATTTCTGAGTAACTTCCCAACCAGCATTACTCTCCTTACTCATCATCAATAATGATGCCAAGTACTTGCTCATGCTCCCAGCAGCAGTCTGTATTTCCAAAAATGGCAACTGCCAGCACTCCCCTTTGCAACATAACGTGTGATAATTTCAGTAAGTTCTTCCTTGCTACAACAAGTACTCCCATCATCAACTGTTGCATGCATTCCCCCCTCCCCCTTCCATCACCACCACCAGTACAAGTGGTGTAAATTTTCAGCACCACTAATATTCCCAACAACTTACTAATGCCCACCTTCATCCTTTCCACCAGCTCAATGACTGGGGCAAGTTCAATAGATTTGAGGCAACAGTGATGGAGACACTGGAGAAGCTCAACAATGTGGTGGATGAGAGTGACCCTGACGTTGATGTTCCCAACATCATCCATGCTTACCAGACTGCTGAGCGCATCCGCAAGGTGTTCCCCAATGAGGACTGGTTCCACCTGACAGGCCTCATCCATGACTTGGGCAAGGTAAGAGACAAGGGTAATGGGAGATGAAGCAGAGATGTGTATTGTTGCTAATGATTTGGACTGATAGTTTATCCTGCTTAAGGCAGGATGTGCTAATGAAAAGGTTCCAGTGGTGAACAATGTCCTCATTGTAGGCAGTTCATAAGTGAACCATAAGAAAGTACATAAATAAATATTGAGAAAAAAGGTGAATTATCCACGACTTTTTGAGGTGAGAAATTTACTTTTTTGAAAAGGAATATATTGTAGTTGTTAGGAAAGACACGAGAAAGTAAAGACCCCTAAAGCTTAACTATAAATAATTTAAGCTTATGGGGTACACACTGTCCTTTGAAATGGGCAGGTCATATTGTTAGGAAACACATGAAAAGGCAAAAAAGTTTAAAGCTTATCCTTGTTGGGGAAAGAGACATCATAGTGATCCACCACTGTCTTGCCAACCACACAGTATTGCACATGATAGTGAGAGAATAGATGTGAGTGAGTTCAGCCTCTTTTTTTGTCTGTTCCTGGTGCTATCTCACTGATGTAGAAAATGCAAATGAGTATGAAAGAAAATGAAATATTTTATTCATACTTATTCATCATTTCCTGTGTTAGTGAGGTCGCGTTATGAACAGAGGACTGAGCCTTAGAGGGAAAATCCTCACTTGGCACCCTTCTCTGTTCCTTCTTTTGGAAAAGTAAAAACTGGAGGGGAGGA
>JAUUDW010000421.1:0-10456 GCA_032361385.1 Panulirus guttatus
TTTACATTTACTCTAAACTTACTCTCAACACTCTGTATCCATTGTTCTTTGCCAAGCATGATGAATACTCTTTCATTCTCTCTCTCTTAACATTCAGTGTTTCGTGTATATAAATACTGTCCAATCATCAGTTGCACACAAATATAAACTGAAAGTACAATTTAAAACTGAAAACACCATGAATATGAATAGATTTGTAAACATATGTGGGTAAATGACACCAGTAGCCACCTGGTTCACCTTGGATGTGGATCCATGGTGTCATGCCAGAATTGCTAAAACCAATAATCTTGACAAAGATAAACAACAAATAAATGTAATTCCCCTTAGGAAAATCTGACTTAAAGATCGTCAGACTTCAAAAGCCAAAAATGTTAATGACTGTCCTGGTTATCTCAATATATGTATTAATAATGAATACATCTGCCTATATTGCTTATAATTCCAGCTGCAAATTACCATTTCAATCTATTCCCAAGTACCTATTACACAGAAGGGACATATATTGCACCAACATCATAAAACAACAAACAACCAGGAATGGCCAGTTCCACGTTTCTTCAATGTGCTAAATAAAAAAACTTAAATTTATACAATTCAATAATTCTGCTAGATATACAATATATAATACACTGACAAAGATACTTACCTTTTGCTGAGTCTGAACATTCTGAGGCATTTTGTACAGTTGTTGCAGTTGCTGCTGACACTGCTGGATTTCGAAGGAGAAGTTCATCTGAGGTTGCACAGGACGAGGTCCTTGTGTTGCCATCGCAGGCCCTCCCACAGCACCTTGTGGCATTCTCAAAGGACCTCCAGTTGCCATTCCAGGACCCATGGGAGTTTGAGGGTGCAGACCAGGTCCCATCTGTCCTACTGATCCTATTTGACCAGGAGGCATCTGACCAGATGAACCAGTAGGTACTTGCCCAGGCGGACCAGTAGTTCTTTGTCCTGGGGAGCAAGCGGATATCTGCACTCCTGGTCCAACAGACAATTGGTTTGCCTGTCCTGGGGTACGAGGAGGCCGCGAAGATAGCTGGCCAGGTGTCCTAGGAGTCATCTGCCCAGTACTGTTATGCTGCATCTGGCTTGGACCATGCTGCATTTGGTTTGGACCATGCTGCATCTGGCTTGGACCATTATGCTGCAACTGGTTAGAACCACCTTGTGGTCTCTGCCCAGGGCCATTAAGTGGCACCTGGCCAGGACCACCATGTGGCATATGGTTAGAACCATGCTGCATCTGACCACAACCACTATGCTGCATTTGGCTGGGACCACTATGCGTCATCTGGTTAGGACTACTATGCTGTACCTGGACTGGACCACCATGTGCCATCTGAGTGGCACCAGGCTGCATCTGGCTAGGACCACCAGGCTGCATCTGGCTAGGACCCCCAGACTGCATCTGGCTAGGGCCATCAGGTTGCATCTGGTTGGGACCACCAGGCTGCATCTGGGTGGGACCACCAGGCTGCAAAAGGTTAGGACCACCTGGCTGCATCTGGTTTGGACCACCTGGCTGCATCTGGTTTGGACCACCTGGCTGCATCTGGCTAGGACCAACAGGATGCATTTGGCTGGGACCACCAGGATGCATCTGAGTAGGACCACCATGAAGAATTTGAGGGGAACCACCAGGCTGCATTTGGGTTGGACCATTTGGCTGCATTTGGTTTGGACCACCAGATTGAACTTTGGTGGGACCCCCAGGCTGAACCTGGGTGGGACCACCTGGCTGCACCTGGGTGGGACCACTTGATGGAACCTGACCAGGAGGTACTGGGCCTGGACCACCAGGAGGTACCTGACCAGAACCACTATGAGTCAATTGTCCCTGTGAAATTTGTCCCTGGGGACCATAGGTACATGGTCCCATCATTCTGTACCCAGGCTGTCCCAAAGGTTGTTGAGGATATGCACCATGGGGTCCATGTGGGCCAGAATATCTCATTATGCCTGACCCTTGGGGGCCACATGGAGACATCCCAGAAGCATTAGGTAGACTGCCCGTTGGCATACTGTTAGGCGTCCTTGCATTGGTGGGTATACCATTAGAAGTCACTGTATTAGGTAACATGCCATTTTGAGACATGACACTTGTTGGCACACTTCCTGGGGCACTGGAAGTTGTAGGCACGTTGGTGGGTGCTGAGGGCTGTTGGTGCTGTGAAACTGAAGTCGTTTGTGTGGGCCCATTAACTGATGATGACGCTAGTGTTGTGATAGGCCCAACAGAGGCCTGCACCTGAATACTTTCACTAATACACTCACTCTTTGACACACTATTTACTGCACTATTCACTATATTGCTATTAACACACTGAGTTGACACTGGTCCATTACTCTGAGAAACACACACACTTGATGTACTAGTGCTAGGAGTCAAATTACTATCACTAACATTAGAAATACTGTCAGGCAATGCGGAGTCTTGTCCTTGCTGGGCTGATACAGGTGACTGCTGTTGATTCATGGGATGTGTGGGCCTCTGTCCTGGCAAGGTGCCTTGTATATAGCTGCCTGGTTGAACATAACTTTGCTGGGTCATAGGCCTTGCCTGTTGCCACTGTTGTGGGGATACTGGGGGTCGTGCAACAACAGGCCCTAGTCCTGGGGACATGGGAGGTCTAACAGAACCAGGCCCTAAACCTGGAGACGTGGGAGGCCTAGCATACCCAGGTCCTAAACCTGGAGACATGGGAGGCCTAGTAGTAGGCCCCAGACCTGGGCTCATAGGAGTGCCCATTGAAGGTCTACTACCCATACCTGGAGACATAGGAGCTCTGGTTCCCATTGGACTTGGCACACCTGAGGATGCAGTATAGTGCCCTGGGGACTGCATGGGCTGGGTAGGGGTAGTGGAGCGTTGGTTGGTGGGTGTGTTTCTACCGGCTATACCAGTTGGTTTTACCATGTTTTCCAGCTGCTGCAAACTAGTACCTGGCCCACCACCTAATGCAGGAACTGGTGATACACTTGATGTTGGAGGCATTGAAGCTGGTGAAGACACTGGAGTGGTCATACCTAAATTGGAGTTTGGGCGAGGATGTGGTGACATACTACGAGGCATAGGAGACATCTGTGGCCGTGGAGATGGTTGTGGATGGGGTGACATTTGTGGAGAAGCTTGAGAGAAAGGTGTTCTGTAACCTGGAGTGCCATTAGGTACCTGAGAGCCAGGGTATTGGTTCATATCACCCTGAGGTCGTGGACCACCCATCACAGGTTGGCCAGGGTGCGGCTGCTGCTGCTGCTGCTGCCCCCCAATAGGAACTTGGCCCTGAGGATACTGACCTGTCTGATATGGCTGTCTCATGACATACTGCTGAGGCTGGCCAGGTGCAGGGGGTGCCCCTGAATAGGAGCTTATGTTGGGAGAGTTGGAAGCCATTGGTCTCTGGGGATCAAACCCAGCGTAAGGGGGTCTTGGTGCACTCGCATAAACTATGCCCTGAGAACCAGGAGGATATCCCTGACCCATACTCTGAGGAGCCATACCCTGGTAATTTTGTGGAATGTTTTGTTGCATAGAACCTCCAATACTACTGTTATTCAGACCTTGATTCTGATATGGTGGCATACCTGTTTGTGTGTAAGTTGAATGCTGCTGATAGTTGCCAGGTATCTGATTATAAGGATCAGGCTGATTATTCCAGGTTGGAACACCTTGGTTAGGCTGTACAGGTCTTTGGGCATACATTTCTTGTCCAGATGGAGGGCATGAGGGGTACTGACTCCCTTGATACTGGCTCATGGAAGGCTGCTGGCCAGGAGCTCCAGCATATTGGTAACCACCACCAGCACTGGGGCCAGGGTATACAGACTGTGTAGAGGAAGGGGGACCACCACCCAAGCTCATCTTCTGACCAGGTCCCTGAGGTGGTGGCCCCCCAGCCCCAGAGTCTATGCTTGTGTAAGAAGGCTGGGAGTAGCTGTTGAGATCAATCTCTGAAACAGAAACAGCTGTGGGTCCTGAGGGGCCACCAAAAGATTCCCCTCCCAAGTCTAGGTCGCTCAGATCTCCATCTCCAAACAGCCCAGACAGGTTATCCATCCTTAATAAATTAATTTATAAATAATATCAAACACTCATTCTGTTGATGAATCCCATGGTGCGCTACACGCTAGAGGCACAGTCATCCTGGAAAGAAAATAAAACCAGTTGTTAGTTCTCAAACAAAAAAAAAAAAAAAAAAAAAAAAAAGAGTAAAGTTTCATAAAAGACAATAATCAAAACCAAAAGAGAATACAGAATATATCAAAGATGTAAAGAATTGTAACTATGGAATTTTCAAAGCAGCCAAAATTAATGCTTATTCCATATCAGTACCGATTATAATCTCATCAACTAATTTTTTTTTCTTAGCAGTTAACACAGCAAGTGCCTACTGCTGCTATTTCAAATGAAAGGAAAAGTTGGGTAAAACACAATCGAACTTACAAACTCTTCAAGCTAACTTCAAAACTAGATCTGTTTGCCATAAGCAACAAGGTTGGTTCAATGTCCCTATTTTATAGGTATTATTTTGGTTGTTGCTCCTAAGCTGGTTGCTTCTGTCCCCCCACCACTACCTAGACCACAGAATATTTCACAAGCTGGTGTGTCATGCGAGTAGTGTGTGTCCCCAGGCAACTCAAAGGTAGGGCTTCTGATAACTGTTTCTTCCCCTACACCTCAACGCACTGGAACTCTCCAACCTCTCATGTCTCTCCCAATAACTATGATCCGGCAGATTTTATGAGAAAGGTTATTCACTTCCTCCAAAATTCATAAATACTTTTCCTTATCTCATATCTCTCTCTCTCTCTCATTAAACTTTTCTCTATTTCAGTTTAGTTCTGGCCTTAATGTGACATGTCTACTACACCTGGAGCCTCCAATACAAAAAGAAAAAACTGTTCCTGTACATTCTGTTTCAACTTGGGGTGTCAAAGATTGAGCCTTCAATACTCTTTTTTTTACTGGGTGTCACTGATTTAGTCTTTTAATATTCATTTTCTTTTAATGTCCACAGAAAATTTCTTTAATTACTCACAGCAGACTACAAGATATATGAAAAAACTCAAGTACAATTAACACACTCTTATACAATTCTGACAATACATGATAAACATTCACCAGATAATAGGCTTGAGATAGAGGAAGAATGGTTTGAGGTGGAGTGAGGGTTACCAGGAGGGAGAGGAAGGGACACTACTTATTTACATCATCTAAATCAAATGATTCAGCTTTCGTTTCAGCTGGTGGTGAAGTTTTCCTCAGCCATTTTAAAGAGCTATTCAATGTAAGCAACATGGCACACCTTTTGATATACAAATCTCCACGTAACTACATGCTGCACCTTTAGACACCTTTGAGACCAACAGCACACATTTATGGTCGAGATCTGCATCATTAACCCCTAAGTCCTCCAAACATATACCTACAAGGGCTGGAAAATGTCTCTGGATGTAAATTAACACAATGAGTTACATGTCTCTACTTCAAGATTGTGTGCTGAGCCTATGTGACTGCTGAGGTGGTAGTGTGCCATAATTTCTTCCCATAGTCAGTCATCATCCAGCCATGCCAATGCAGCACATTTTCAAGTTTTCTGGAAAGAAAACTGGGCAGCCAGAGGATAAGATTTAGAGAACCAGGTAGATGATGATCCTGAATTACTTGATAATGATGATCTGTCTTAGGATCACATGAAGAGCATTTTATGGACACTGGCTCTTGTAGCTTTAAAATTGATTAAGAGAAGCAGGAAAAGGTGTTCCTTGCAAAAGCAGAGGTAGGATTGCCAGCACCCACCTGACACTGACAACACCAAATCTAAATGGTGCAGCTGGTAATTCTAAAAACTTCTATTATTTCACCATTAGGAAAAAATTATCAAAGAAGCACCCTGAATAACTCTGACAAGTGGTGACTAAAATTCCCAAAAGGTAAAAACAGTGTACTAGGAATACATGGTATAAAAATTGGGACAAACAAAAGTACACATGGAGCAGGAAAAATGGATAATATACTGACTGATAGGTATGGGGAAGAAAAAAAAAACTCTTGGATGTGAATGTCCTGAGAGAGGCAGCTAGTGGGGTGTCTGATCATAATATGGTGGAGGGAAGGGTGAAAATTTCTAATGGCTTTTGGAAGAAAGGAACTGATATGGGTGAGAAGAAGGTATCTTTCTCCATGGTATATTTTTTTTTACACGGGCAATAATTTCAAAATCATTTTGTTTTTTCCTTACCTTGTCTACATATGGGTAACTGGTATTCAACTCCAATCCCACACCCTCTTGACAACACATAACTCGCATATTTATATTTTCTTTGTCTATTTTTCTTTTCCTACCCATTAATCTTTCATAATTTAAGGCAGTGCAACCACCTGCTCATTCTCTGGCACTGATCTGGAGAGGCACCACCAGTCGAGAGGGTTTGAGCAGATCCCAGAGCACACTTGACTGCTATAATGCAAATAACTTTCATAGCTGAAGTTCCTAGACCAGGTTCTTTTTCTCTCCATTTGTGCAACATATGCAGTCTAAATTCCAATCTTACCTCTGTTGAATATCATCTGTTTTCCACCTCCTCTGATCTTTTCTCATCACTGAAACCCAACTGTTCAAGAATGTTTCTCCTTTGCAATATCAGATCTCTAACTATCATCTCTCATATCTTTCTGCTACAGTTAAGTTTGTGCCTACTGCAGTACAAAAAACACCTACTGCTCACAATCCGGATCTTAAGTCATCTAACTTCGCTTTCCTCTGGCTTAAAATCTCTCCACCCTCTATTACCTTACTTTATTTGGTTTCATGTATTTCCCTTCTAATTCCTCCAACTATAAACATCTCTTTGACTATCTGACTTTTTGCCACAAAACCTTGTTCGCTTCACATCCACATGATGAGATCCTCCATGCAGGTGATGTCAATGTACAGCATAAGCATTGGTTAGGCTCTAACCAGGATGATCCTGACAAAAATGATTTTTTTTTCTTTTCTTCTCTTTAACAACCTGGAACTATTAATCAAATACCCTATCAGAGTTCCCGACCATCAAAAGCACTCTTCCAATATAACTGACCTCTTCTTCACATATGAACACTCCCAATATTTATGCATCATTCATACCTCCTTAGGGTCCTCTGACTACAATCTTATTTCTGTAAATTCTACTTGGGTATGCCATCCTATCTCAACCTTAAAATGCTAACATTGGTATCTAGGGACAGCTCAAAGGTTATGGAGGCATAGCTTCTTCAATGACTTTCTCAGAAAGGTAATGCTTATCTACTTGGAATACCTTGTGTTGTGCTGAACACAGAGGCTATCTTTGCTGGATGAGTCCTACATCCCATCTTCTAAGTCTTTCTCTCCAAAACTGTGGTTTGATTGTTCCTTCTCTGATGGAAAATGAAACTTCACATCCCCTAAAACCTACTCCACTTTCATTTCTGCTTGGAATCATTGCACTGTTGCTCTGCTCAAAGTCAAACACACTTTCATAAAAAAGAAAGCGTGTTGACTTTTTCAACACAATTCTTTTTTGGTTCTTAACCAAATTAATATCCAATACCTTCTATAATTCAGCTTTTTTCCTCTCTTCTGACCTGATTCCAAGTACTCTCTTCGCTCCAGGTGAACAAAGTGTATGGCACAGATGGCGTATCTCTTCGAGTTCTAGTAGAATATACCTCTGAGTTAGCACCAATCTTTGCTTGCCTAATTCACCTGTCTAAAAACTCCTGAGTTCTGAGTGAGTATTCCTCTGAGTTAGCATCAGTCCTTGCTTCCCTAATTCACCTCTGTCTAAAACTCTTGACTTTTCCTTGCATTTGGAAGTATGCTCTGGTGCTTTAACCCTTTCAACTATTGGCCCATTGCTCATGCTTCTGCTCTCTCTCTAAACTCTTTGCTTTCTAAACACTTATAATCCCATTCCCTTCTTTCAAATTACCAGTATGGAAACTGCTGTGTAATTCTTATGGTGATCTCTTTTACTAACTTTTATTTGGCTTCTTCCCTTAGGAATTCAGGTGAAACTTTTGTCTTAACCCACGACATCTTCAAAGCATTTGAGAGGGTGTGGCCTACGTCTTTGCTTTCCAAACCCATTCCCTTTGGTTTCACTGCTTCTCTCTGTTCTCAAATGCACAACTTCCTCTCTAGCCTTTTCAATGCAGCAGCTGTCAACAGAGCTGGAGCAACTGCCCATTCATATCTTATCAATAGAGGTGTTCCTCAGGGTTCTATCCTATTGCCTACTCTCTTTCTTCTCTCAATAAATTATCTCTTCCATTCATTCTTATGCTGATGATTCCAATTTACATACATCAACTCACTTCTTTACCCCTTCTTCCTTTAATACTAATCCTCTTTCCCATACTGCTCAAATCTCCTCTCTCAATTCGGACCAGAGCAGCATCTCTGAGTTGGAAGCAGTAAACTTCTTACATCAAATAGAGCTAAAATGCAATTTCTCCCGTTATCTCTAAGAATCATTAATTTCCCTCTTTTCAGTTTTAAAATACTGATATCAAACTCTGTAATACCATAATCATGCTGAGCATAATCATATCCTCCACTCACTCCTACAAACCCCACATAATCAACACCACAGTCTTGGATATTTTCTACGATAATACAATCTCTTAAATGTCTGTATGCAATCTAGATCGATCGCATCCTCTTTCAGTTTATTCCATTTTCCACTATCCTTATAATAAAAAAGAATTTCTTTACATCTTTTTCAACAAGTTTTATGCTTGACTTAGTTTTATACTTTGGTTGTTCTCTCCCTACATTTCTTCAAGAAGTATCTGGTATCATCAACAATCTGCTTTAACAAACTTAAAGGCTGTGATCAGATCACCATTCCCACTTCTCTCCCATAGGAGGTAAATCTAAGACCTCTACCATTTCCCTGTAACTCAGCCCTCTCAATTGTGGTACTAGCTTTGTTGCCCTCCTCTGAACCTTCCGTCACACTTTACTCTTCTTTATGTGTGGTGACCAAACGAGAGAAGCATATTCTAACTATGGTCTATGGTCTTAACAGGATGTGAACAACTTGCCAAATAATGCCTTATACATGCACTTGAGTACTGTCGTACTATTTGTTTGCAGGCAGTTTTCCTCCTTTACTGTTCTCTCAAAGTGGGGCTCCTGCAACAGGTCAGGAACAGTCTATTGCCAAGTCTTTCTCAAGAAGATTCATGCAGATCCTGAGTGTATCGTGGCTGTGTGGGTGTGTAATTACCTATCTGTACTATCAGAAAGGGAATCTATACTCATGGGGTCTCATTTCTCAAATCTTATAAAAATTTCTAATTTTCTGCATGCTGTCCACAATCACTATCTTACAATGTAATTTATCCCATTCAAACACTACTCTTAAACAATAAAAGTTATTCTTTACATCAATTCTTTCATCACCCATTAAGTATAGAAAACAGTGACTTTTTTCAAGACAATGAAGCCAGGGAATAGATCTTCAAAAATTTTTCTTCATTAATCACTACATTAAAAACACAACTTACTCCCTATTCTAGTACCACACTGCCAGGAAAGAAGAACTTTTTACACATTGACATACATGATATAGCATTAGCACTAAATGGAATCAAAATAAATAAAATGGCAGGCCCAAATAAATTTCATCCAATGACATTGACAGAATAAAAAAATAAGATGTTAAAACACTTGACTGCTCTTTCCAATAAGTCATGTACTACTGCAAAACTTCATGAGGGCTGTAAGTTAGCCAATGCAACTCCATCACCCAAAAAAGGTAATAATTGCTTGTCTGATAATCACTATCCAAACAGCTTATGTCTGTGGTTGATAACTCATGAAAACCATCATTCATGACTTAATTGTAAATTAATTTGAATTTGCCAACTAATAATGGTTTTTGACAAAATTTTTCATGTCTGACAAATCTACTTCATTTCTTAAATGATATAAGTGATATGTGTGATGAGCGTAAAGTGATTAACACGGTCTTTTCGTTGCCTGACCACTCTGATATGACTGTTGAAGCTCTAGGAAACAAACAAAATGCCGACATGATTTACAAAGACTTTGCAAAAGCATCTGTCTAAGGGGACCATGTTATCTTAGCACATAAAATGCAGAAGATGGGAATAACCTGAAAAACTGGGAGATGGATATACAACTTAAAAACAAACAGATCGAAAATTAGTTTTAAACCACAGTAAAATGCTCATTCCCCAAAGAAATGTAATTATGCCCCTTCTGTTCCTCATTTTTATAAAGCTGAGTCACACTACAGCATAAGATAGGTACTAAAAAGTCTGCACAGTAGTAAATTGCACTATATTTTGATGTTCACTTCCAAGCATATTGAGTTTCAGGATTCTCTCTCTCTCTCTCTCTCTCTCTCTCTCTCTCTCTCTCTCTCTCTCTCTCTCTCTCTGTGTGTGTGTGTGTGT
>JAUUDW010000432.1:0-10456 GCA_032361385.1 Panulirus guttatus
CAAACACAAATCCAACATATTACAAGACCCTTCATGCCCAAGATGCCCCCTCCATACTAAAGCCACTAAACACTTTATCCACAATTGCCCAGTCCTGCACCCCTCAAAGGCCCACACAGCTTCACCACACTTTATGACCTTTAGTTCTACTTGGTGGATGTGGACTGTTTCCTGAGCAATGCAGGAGCCCCTTAGAAGAGAGTCCTAGTGCACAAAAGCAAGTTACATCCATGGTAAAATCCTCCCTTTTGTTCTTTCTGGGCATATTAATAGCCATAATTTAACCTAAGATTATCATTTGCAACCAGTAGTTAACAGAGTTTTATGTTTGTGATCATAGCTAATAATGGTTGTGCTAAGCATGGTACAATAGCTGTCTGACTTCAGTATTCTTTTGCCACAGACTGTTGCGTGCAGAAGAACACAATGTCCTGATCAACTTGTCTCGTGAGGAGTATCGGGAGTTTCGCACCTTAGTAATTGAAATGGTTCTGGCTACTGACATGTCTTCTCACTTTCAGCAGATTAAGGCAATGAAATCAATGCTTTCATTACCAGATACCAGGTATTTTCTCTTTCCAATCTAAAGCTTTATTGTATTCACTTGCAGTTTCTACTAAATTTAACATGTTGCAGAGGTTTATTGTTTGTGATCCACCACATTAAATTGGTTATCAAGAAATGATAATAGGATATATGTAGAATAAAGTATATGTGTATCTTTCCAGCCATCACATACAACACACAAGACATTCACACACCATAACAATGACATCACCATGATAGCAACACATAAACAAATTGCCCTTAGAACACTAACTAGCACTGGATATGGACAAGAAAAGAATCCCTCAACATCCTATACAGACAGTCTTTTAGCTCCACTTTAAACTATGCCCCACTTGCCTGGTCATCAATCCACTCAAAAGCAAATACAACAAAGCTACAAACCACACAGAAAAGTGCACTCAGAATAATCACTGGCTGCTTGGCAACCACAAACACTCACCGCCTTCACAATGAAACAAATATCCTCTAAATACATATGGATGTCAACATGTTCAGCACCTGATTCTATGCAACAGCACTGGACCTATCCCACCCAAACCACTCTGTACCTAACCACCAATCCCCAAGTGGAAATAAAATGTTTATCCCTACTGCATACTTCATTAACCTTAAGCCACAGATACCACCATCCCAACAAATATACCATTGACAAAACATGCACACAATGAAATAACCTGACATGCATTAAACATCCGACCTCCTAACTCAGTTTTAAAGTCTAACCCACCCGACGTATATCCATCAGAAACCATACTTCCCAGACAAATTTGAATCACACTCTCCTGCTTAGGCTCTAGACATCACCATCATTGCTGCATACTTCATTAACCTTGAGCCACAGATGCCACCATCCCCAACAAATATACCATTGACAAAACATGCACACAATGAAATAACCTGACATGCATTAAACATCTGACCTCCCAACTCAGTTTTAAAGTCTAACCCACCAGACGTATATCCATCAGAAACCATACTCCCCAGACAAATTTGAATCACACTCTCCTGCTTAGGCTCTAGACATCACCATCATTGCTGCATACTTCATTATCCTTAAGCCACAGATACCACCATCCCCAACAAATATACCATTGACAAAACATGCACACAATGAAATAACCTGACATGCATTAAACATCCGACCTACCAACTCAGTTTTAAAGTCTAACCCACCAGACATATATCCATCAGAAACCATACTCCCCAGACAAATTTGAATCACACTCTCCTGCTTAGGCTCTAGACATCACCCATCATTATAGAACTACAAGAACCACTTCAACTTTTCTTAAAACCCTTCATGCCCACATTGCAGCTACCATGAAGACAATGAGCTCTTACTGCTCAATTGCCCTACAGTCTCTGCACTTCTGTACATAGACCCACACACATCACATCACTTTATGACCTATGTCCCAACCAGCAGACATGGCCAGCTTCCTGAGTGCAGCAGGAGCCTCTTGAATATAGAAGGGACTCCTGGGCTGGGAACTAACTAGTAAACATATATATATGGATGTAAGCAGATGCAGCCTTTCTTCATCTGTTCCTGGCGCTACCTTGCTAATGCAGGAAATGGCGATCAATTATGAAAAAGAGAAATTATGTTTGTACATATGAAGATACACTAGGAACTGATGGAGACAGCCTGTATTTGCTCACATCCATTCTCATGCTATTATGTACAGTAAAGAAATATATAAATCTATTACAAGTATTACATTTTAGCTGGAAACTATAAGAAAATATTGCACTGGTTAATGTCTGTCCTTTTATAACATTCCCTGCACAAAATATTTACATGATTTGTATCTCTGAAATGATAACATTAGCACTTAAGTATTATTTATCACTCTATAGCTATTGATGCATCCTAAACATGATTTGTATCTCTGAAATGATAACAATAGTACTTTAGTATTATTCATTACACTGTAGATATTTATACATCTTAACAACAGTGTGCACTTAACGTTTCAGCTTTCTTACATATTTTACTTTTCATCTTTAAAAGCAACACTTCTTAAAATGATGCTACATGTTAACATGTTAAGTAAATTACAGATTAATCCCACCAACCTTTTTTTTCAGCGTAAGTAGTTTTCAGGGGTGCCCTAAAAAGTGTCGATTATCACCGAAAAATGAAATTGTTAATTTGAATTTCTTTTACTCTTTCAGTGTCAGGAGAACATATTTTCTAGGTCATGCACTAGAATTCCTTAATATCCATACTGGATACATGAAAATTTTGATTAACGTGAAATAATGCTGAAAATATGTGAAGGTTTTTGTCCAATAATTGTTACATAAATTTGGTTGATACTTTACATTACTTTCTGCCCCAGTAACAGGCCCAGTGAGAAAAGGAGGTCACTTCCCTGGGGCCCAGGCCTGAGCTCTTATTTTCTTTTCAATTACACCAGCTTAATCCAGTTTTAAATGTTAAACACAACTCCTCGTCCTCAAGTGTTTCTACTGTAGTGGTGTTTTTGCAATTTGGCTAAGAACCACTGCCCACTGTGTTCACCTTGATTATTGTTGACTAACTTTCCTAAAAGTAAAATGGAACATAGATGTAATGTATTCTGATTAGTGAATGTTAACACATACTATTTTGTTTTGCAGTCACACTTAAGGGAGAGACTGGAATGCCACCCATTCAACCAGCTCACTTGGTAGTACATATCTTAGTCCATTAATTTTACATCGTGTTGTGTAATAGTTATGATGTGTATTTTCCTAGATATTTATTTATTTATTTTCATATTTCCAGCAGCTTGGACAAAGCGAAATCATTATCGCTGGTACTCCACTGCTGTGATATCTCCCATCCAAGTAAAAGTTGGGCACTCCATGAACGCTGGACAACACAGCTTCTGGAGGAGTTCTTTAGACAAGGTGACAAGGAGCGTGAACTGGGCCTCCCCTATTCCCCACTTTGTGATAGGAACAACACGCTAGTGGCGGAGAGTCAGATTGGTGAGTGAAGGAGTGTGTTTTAGGGATGTATGACATTAAGTTGAATATGTATGGGATTGCAAGGAAACCAGTGTAAGTCATTTTGATGAGCATTTGAAGTAGGATATTGTACTTACACTTCCTGTATGCCCTTTCCTTTATAACAGTATGTCATTTATTAGATTTTCACCAAAATGTAATTGACAGATTAACGAACCAATTCATTTCCTGGAAGGCATAGTTGCACTGTAATCAAACGTTATATCAGGACATATAAGTTTCCATCTGTCTAAATATAAAAGACTGAAATCTTCAAACTTTGTTTAATTGCAAAAAAAAAGTTTGATAGTAAAAGAGACCATTAGTCTTGGAGATTACAGTAATTTCAGTACTCTATTCCATTCCCAGTTTAATGGGATAGATTACGTACATAAAGCCTCCAAACATCATTCCCACAGTTGTAACTTGTGACCACCATATTAAGTGAAACATGAATTTCCACTTTTGTAAGACTTTCCCTTACTTTTTCATTCTACACAATCTTTAGGTTTTTAAAACAGATTGATGATATGGACAGTGAACTGTTCTTCAAGAGAAGTAGGGATAAAGCAACCTCAGTGGAGAATGAATGTAACAGAAAGACTAAGGACATGGTTAATACAGACAGTATACATAAATTTTAGACACTATGTGATACTAGAGAATGTTCAAAAGATGGGTATAAAACTCCATCTCTGTACAGTGCTAATAGATAATCCCAAATGCGTACACCACTCACTCATACACGTACATGGGGTGACCTCATCACAACTTTTAGAGTTTAAACCAAGTTGATGTAAACAGTGAACAACATTTCTTTGAAGATGCAGAGATATCACAGCTGGATGCTACAACATGAAACAAGGCAGGACAGTCATTAGAGAAGATATAAAGAAGTGTTTTAAAGTATAATAGTAGTGGATTAATGGCATAACCTGAATGATGAAATTGTCTGACTTCAGTGTCATCCATCTATCTGACCCTTTTCTGGAGTTCCACACCAGTCAAGTGAAAATACATTTGACATGGCTTGTAATGGTAAAGTCAGATGTACCACACTAAATGCAGTACTTTTTGTAGTTGTTTTTCCTAGCATTTTTAAAACTGAATTTCATGAGACCCTAGCTCTGACATGGATTTTACTCGAGTTATGTCCCTTAAAAAAAGGCTGACCTTAGGACTTATCCACCATTGGCCATGGACTTCATGTTGTCTTTATCATTTTTCAAGCAATATTTTTCCATTCTTATTTGAGTTCCAATAACTTTTTTGTGGAATATGAACACCTACTCATATTCATCTAAACCAAGAGCTTTGAAATTCCAGCACGTAATTCATTTAGCAATGGAAGCTGAGTGAAAGGATTTCACAAGATTTTTTTCTCTACGCTATATATAAAAGCAGTATAGTGAATAAATGTGTATTGTACAGTAGAAGTTTTTACTATTTAGACAAGTGTGAAACAAAGCTGGCAACTTTAAGTTGCAATTTTTTTCTTTTCAGAGCTACATATTATGATAAGTGAATTTGAAACAGTACACCCTAAAAAGCTTAAGATGTTGAAATTCTTCAATTTGTTACTGTTAATACACTGCATTCCTTTGTGTATTCAAAATTAAGCTTGTATTTTCTTTCAGGTTTTATTGACTTCATTGTTGACCCAAGTCTTGGTGTATGTGGTGACTTGCTGGACAAAGTGGCAGCATTGTCAGCTCCTCCATCTACTCCAACAATTTCTGAGGAGCCACAGAATGGTATGTCCAAAACTTCTCTAATATGATAGTTAATGTTAATGATATCACTGAAACCATCACACATACTGTATCCTCAAAATACCAGGTGTTGATTTGATACGAGATTGATACAAAAATGAATATGAACCCTAAATAGTGACCTTTTATATTCAACTCTCCCAGTTTATACTGGTGGCAGTAAGTTGCAGTAAATGTTTACTGTCTCACATTTCATTTATGTGTATCCTTATCTTTTGCACTCTGCTAAAGTGAATTTTAATTATTCACTCACTGAACAGTGTTTAGTCAACTGGGAAGACCCAGATGAACAGATACCCTTCCTCTTTCCCACACTAAACATCAAATAGACTATAATCACTCCCTTGGCTTCTTTTGTCTGAAGTATACTTTCACCCTGAACTGAACAAATGTGTAGATATGAATAGATACCTAGATAAATACACTAAGCCTTCAGCATCAAACTTATTGGATGTTTTCATCTCTCTGTCTTTTTAACTGTACTGTCATAGATCTTCAACAAAATTTCCACTTGTATCAGCCTATATATGGCTGTGCCTTCTTAACAGATTTCATTTTTGTGATTTTCCATTTCACTGATTTTCATTATGCAGTAGAGGTTATCAGTCTGTGTTGATTAGACTTTTAATGAGAGTAGCTTGAGGAAACAAGGTTTGGACATTTGACCAAAAGAATCGAGTCATTACTCCATCTTGCAGGGTTAGTTGCACTGTATCCTTAACTTTTCTCTTTCATACATAATTTTTAATTCACAGAGGCTCTCAGAGCATATTTTTTTTACTTATTACTCTGCTCATAGCCTCTAATTTTCCAGTGTTATTCTTATCATCATTAACAAATACTCCACATCTTCTAGGTCTTCATTATTCATAATGATGGTATGCTGATACTATCTAAAGTTCAAACGCAAAATCCTTGTTTTCACTTGCATCACTTTGAACATCCTCCCTACTTGTATTACCAGAACATCATCCCATTATGCTTTACTTCATTTGTTTCTATTAACAGAATAGCATCACATGCATATAACAGCTACATTATACCTTCCCATTTCATTGCAGCTTATTCTCTTTCATATACTCTTTTGTATGTTGCAGAGCAAAACTTTTGTCATAAAGCACATGTTAATAGTTGATTAACAGTGCAGTAGAGATATAGGTCTCTTGGTACATTAGAGCAAGTTATGTGTATTCAACTAAATGATCCTGACTATAACATGACCCATCTTCATTTCACTGTATAAGAATGATTTACTTTCTCTTCATCTCACCTTATAAGTGCCTGTTAGTGGCAAGACATTGAATAACTGAAGTACCACATGATGAATTACCTTTTCCCAGATGAATTTCCTCTAATGATCTTTCCACAGAAAAAATTCTTTTCTTGATATTTTTAGATAACAGGCTTATATTTTCAAATTTGCTCTTTTTGCAGAGCCTGGTGGCCCCATTAAACGGCCAGTACGTCCAGGTGGTGTGGTGGGTACAGAAGTGCGACGCCCTTGGCAAGACTGCCTAGCAGCTAACAAGAGTCGCTGGAAGGAACGGGCAATGAAGGGTGATTATACTGAGAGCATACTGATTAAGTAGTTGAGTGTGACAGGATGCTGAAAGTTTTGGCCAGGATATCAATGACCTCAGAATTATTGGGTCACTTCCCCAAATCTAAGAGTAGATGAACAGTTGGGAAGGATAATTTATTATAAATAGATTGCCCCATTTTTATAGAGTGAATCAAGTACATACAGGCATCTTCTTTTGTGAGAATTTATTTTGTAGGACCAGGGTCCCCCACCCTAACCCTGCAGGCTGAAAAACAGCAAAGATGCTATGTACTAAAAAGCACAGTTACCAAGTAGCATTTTTGGAAGCTACTGCTACAGGTAAATGGTATAGTAGCATATAAAGAGCCCTCTTCCCAGCACAATACTTCTACACTACAATACTAGTTCCTCTACACTTCACCCACCTGCCACATTGGCGTTTCTCTTATTTCTGCTCTTATCGTAGTTCTCCCAAAACAGGAATCCCATTTTACTTTTCCTTACTCTACATATGTCCCCAATAAGCATACCATTAACCCAACTTTGCATCACTGTACAGCAAGCAAACACTTGCTCTCCCTGTACTCTTAAGGGATGTCTATAAAGCAATTGATAGCCACTTCAGATATGGGAAACATGCTAACTATAGGCTAGCTTCATGAACATCCATGGTCTAAACTTAATAAAGAGATAGTTAAAAAATGAATAGGTAATCATGTACAAACAGAAAGTGATTGAATCAGAGAAGTAACAATAGCAGACAAAGTAGTAAAATAATGGCAGAAAATAATTTATGAGAGCAAGCCCTACATTACTCTGATAAGGGAATAGTTTTGCAGTTATCACTCAGGGCTGTTTTCTAAAAATGTTTCTTGAACTTCTGTAGAAAGTTATGATGCAAATACAGTTTTTTACAAAAAATATTTTGATCCATCCATGAAATATTTTCTAAACAACAAATAGATAGTTAACACCTCTAAATGCTTTTTTGTAGATTACATTTGTGTGCGACTAATAGTTTTATCTGCAGGTAACAACTTAAGTTAAACAGTCATGTATCTTATTTTGTGTGAATGATTTATATTGCCCTGGATTCAACTAGACTTTTTAGGTTAGATGAGGGTAAACTGTACCAAACCAACCCTGTTTCATCAGTATTACAGATTTACTCAGCTGGTCAAACAAGCAAAAAATATAAGAGATTCGGCAGCCTCATGACTGGCTGAATTTTGCACACCAGCAACATCAATGAATGTAATGCCTAAATAGCTTAAAATTAACCAGCCAGCCATCATAAAAGGCACAATATGTCAGCCATATAATTGCAGGTTTAATTTTTTGCATCAGCCATGGACCTGAGATTAATGTACCTTCTGATCATTTCACTTTGAACCATTCACACAGCATGTTGTTCAGCTGCTGTGATTTAGATTTTGATAGAATATTTCATTTAGAAACAACTTCGAATTATGATTCAGCAAAATGTATAAATAGTTGTGCTTTTTAAACTTTAATACCGCAGATACTTGATGAACTAACATCATATTCAGCATTCAGCTGGACTGCTAAAGGTAAATGAGGAAAGAGATTTTTGTGTAATAATCTCTTGTGACATAAAACCAAGTAAGCATTGCATATAGGCATGAAAAGAGCAAACAAAATTCTTGGATCTATAGGTAGGGCCTTGATATTTAAGCCCAAGGAAATCATCCTTACTCTTTTCAATTCATTGGTTCATCTCCATCTTGAATACTGTGTTCAGTTTTGGTCACCTTATGTGAAGGAGGACAGAGTGAAGAGTGCAGCATCAAGCTACCAAGATGATTTCTAGGCTAAGAAACAAATTGTATAAGAGCAGATTGAATGACAATCTTATACAAGAGAAAGCTATTAGGTGATCTAATACAAGTACAGTAATCCCTCGGTTTAACGGACTGATTGGGGGGAGGGGGTGTCCATTAATGCCAAAAGTCTGTTAAATCAAATGTAATCATCTTTTAGTACAATATACCGTAATACTATATACAATTCACATGCTTTTTTTTAACTCCTCTATCACTTGATGCCATTTTGAATTGTAAGGATTGCAGAATTATTAAATAAATAAAGTCACAATTTTCTGTGTACAACCTGACCACATGATAGTTTGGGCAGACCAAGACCGAAACAAAGCATGTATACCCCACGCTACCAAAAACAAGTGCAATGTGAAATGCGGATGGTGCTGCATTTGAGATTTTTTTTATTTTTTTATATTTTTTCAATTATTACCAATTAATGTATTATTATTTGCCCACTCATATTAGGGTCTGTTAAATTGAGGGATTACTGTATTCAAAATTATTCAAGGCTTTACAAATCTTGCTGTATCAAGTTACTTAAGATATGATTGATCTTATTTCACTCGTAGTAATGGATGCAAACTCGTGGACAAACGTTTTACATTAGATAAGCCAAGGTATTTTTCTTCAACATATGGAATGATTTGCCAATTATAGTGGTTGAAAGCAGTACTATTGATACATTTAAGAATAGACTTGATAGATATTTTGCTTCGAGTACACGACTTACATTATTTGTGCCTCCTAAGATACATTGATTACTGGCAGGTTATTCTCTTTGTATTATCTGTGTACCTTTTAACTTTTACCACACTAATCTGTGAGTTTCTTGTATCATCCACCATCACAAACAGCCTCAGCAGGACTCAGTGGTCTGTTGCTGTTTGAATTATTTTCCATTCCTTTGTACATATTCTCACCAAATTAGAATGCCATTACCCTTTCACCAGTCAGTACAAATGTCTTCATTTTGGTGAATTTTCAGTGTCACTTGATTTTTGCTTCATGCCTCTGCTAAAAAGGCATTTATCCACTGATATTGTTTTGGAATGCGATAACATAGCAACTTGATATAGGAAATATTCAAGGATAAAGTCAGCACGCATGATGAATGTGAATCACTTCAGTAGTAGGTAATGACTGGAACTTTGGTAGCAGAACTGTAAACAGTGATGCAAAGCAGAGATATCAGGAACTTTTGTCGTAGCATAAACTTTTAATTAGCTTCAAGAGTGGGACGAAATATGCCAGGTGAAATCACAAGGATACTAATATAATAGCATGTGCATTATGTGAAATACCAGATAACAAAGCTTTCCTTGTTCTTATTTATTTACTTTAATGCAGTTGAAGTGAATTATCAAGGTATCATTATTATGCATATTGTTCAGCCAAATATTGACAGTTAACATTTATTAACATTTGATGACTACTGTACTACTGGCATAGGATGTATTTTGATAAAAAGGCATGAAATTTTCATTTATGATAATTTTTCAGATTCTCTAAACAGTAGGTTTCTTCCTGATACACTTTATTTATATGAGGCTATACTGTAGATACAGTAATTGCCAAAATATTACTGATAGTAGTGAAATAGATTTTATAGTTTAAGGTAACTTGTAAGACAACAGCCGCCCAGGGTGGTACTACCGCCCTGACTGAGGAGCGTTAAAGTGGTGCTTGGAACCATCCTACACTCTCCATGTCAGGATTGCTGGTCTTACTTCCTG
>JAUUDW010000443.1:0-10456 GCA_032361385.1 Panulirus guttatus
ATTTCTATCGGAGACTTGTGGTATGATACTTATTCTAGTTTGGCTTCATATAGAATGTGGACAATTCACTGAATATTTCCTTATCCAAGAACATGTGTTTGGGTGCCTCACTGTTCTCTGAAGTAAACAGGAATAATTTAAGAGAAAATATGCATAAACTTTATAAGAAGCAAAGTAATAAAGATATTAGGAAGCACTTCTTCTCAGAGAGTGGTGGATGACTGGAATCAACTTTCGAACCATGTGGTTAGCTCAGTCTGTCAGTCAATTTAAAAAAAGATATGACTTTATGATGAGAAATTGAAATGATGATTGCAATATACAGAGACAAGTAACTAAGGCGAGCAATAATGCACCAATAGGTGCAAGTTTAGTCATGCATATTTCTACTGGTACATTGTTTAGCTTTGCAGTATATGGACAAAGTAAGAAAGATACGAGGTGCAGAAGTTATATAGGTACCTGTAATGCATTGAAGTATATTTTTTTTCATACATATTCGCCATTTCCTTCTTTTGGAAAAGTAAGAAACAGGAGGAGAGGATTTTCAGCCCCCCGCTCCCTCCCCTTTTAGTCGCCTTTTACGACATGCAGGGAATGCACAGGAAGTATTCTTTCTCCCCTATCCCCAGGGATAATTGAAGTAATTTAGATAGAGATTTTAGCCTCCTTTAGTTTTATAGAATGCAATCCTTTTTTCCCTATGTTTTTGTCTGTTACTTTTTTAGCACTTATGTTTGTTTCCATTTCTTTTTTTAAAGCTGATATAGTATATTTCAGGTTATAGCAAAGGGTATGGAGGGATATGTAAGTATTTGTAAACACAACAGAAATACTGTTTTTTAAACACTTTATTTATTATTTTTGGTGAGGAATATGACATGCTGATACCCACAGTTCCATGGTTTTCTTGTCTAGTGTCAACGTGGCTCTAGTTTCAGCTAGTTTTGACTGGTATCATTTTGAATTGAATCTTGTGTCAGTTTTCCTAAGCATCACAATTTAATGCTTCCAGCCATTACATGGTCAGTGTGAAGTGAATATCATCAGCATATCGTATATTTTTAGATGTAATAAAGCATGAAAAGACAAGAGGAACAAGAGAAATAAACAAGTAGCTACATTGTAATTTTTATCAAAATGGACTAAAGGAATCCATCTTCGAAACAGAAACTTGCTTTCTTGAACTTCTTTTTAAAATGCCCCAGCAAAACATTGTACATATTACATGAATTAAGAATTTTGGAAAGTACTTGGATCAACTGGTATAGGTTTTCTTATGATGTATTTAGGTATTAATGTGACAGGAGAAGCTGGTATGGTGGTTGAAGTTGATATAGGTTATTGATAAGTAGGGACGGGTTTGGTTTCATTACTTTAGATTAGGTTAGTTAACATTACTCTTATGTCATTTTTTTTTTTTAAGTTCTCAAGGATTTTGTCGAGTAATAAGTTTTTGAATGTCAAAGCCAAATCAAGAAATGAGATATTGAGAGTATGTGAAGGTAGACTCGTAAATTACCAAGGTAAACTTAGTTGTCTGTTATTTTCAGTCTCATTTACATTTGGATTGCTAGAACTTATATGTAAACTTTCTCCATCTCACACATAGCACTTGACACATTCAACTCACTCAACTCTTTATTCTGAATCATAAATTTTGTTTATTTCCTAATATATGAGTAAGAAAACTTCCTACATATCACCTTCATATAATGTGAGATGACTAATAGGGTTGGGAGCAGGGGACTGAAAACCCTCCTGTTCTTGCTTTACCGCTTTCCAAAAATGAATAGAGGGAAGAACCAAGTGATCATGGTTCCTTAAAGGTCCTGGCTTCGATGTCAGATAGTGCATAGATATAATCTGTATGAGAAGAAGGGAGAGATAAGTGTAATGTTTGATGAGATAGACCTGGATGATCTGGCTCTGAGTGAAACTGAACTAAGTGTCATGGGGTAAGAATGGTTTGGGTGAGAACAAAGGAGTGGGTGGCACTTAGGATGAAGGAGGAGTTGTTAGAATGTGCTTAAAAGTGTAAGGAAATGAGTTGAAGACCGAAAGGGATGAGAATGAAAGTAGACTTTGAGAGATGGGTGAGTGTCATAACTTATGCTACTTTTGCTGAGAGGAGTGAGGAAGTAAGGGAACAGTTGGGAAGAGGAGCGAGTGCTTGGGCAAACTGGTGTGTGGAATCAAATCCACATGGTGGGCAGTTTAAATGCAAGAATGAGTGATGTCACTGTTGAAAATGCGAACAACTTGTTGAGTTGTGTGCTGAAAAAGGATTGGTGATTGGGAATACCTGTTTAAAGATAAGGGTTCAGGCATAAGTATACATGGATGAGTGGGGTTAAGGTCAATGGGCATTACTGGATTATGTGTTGGTTAACAGTATGCAAAGCAGAGGTTGTTGGATGTGAAGTTGCTGACAGGGGAAGCGGATGGAATGTCTGATAATTCCCTAGTGGAGGCAGGTGTGAAAGTTTGTATTTGCTTCAGGAAAGGAGGATACAGTGATTGGACAAGTTGTGGAAAGTGAGTGAGCTTGGTATAGAGGTTTGTGAGCAGAGGTACCAAGATGGAGTGAGTGATGAGTAGCATCATGTGAGAGTAAATGGAGCATGGGAAACTGATGAGGTCATTGTTTATATATGTAGATCAGGTGTGTGGTATTGTATGTGAAAGGTGTGATGAGGGCATTTTAGAAAGTATAGTGAGTGGTATGGTGGGAAAGTTAATTTGCTTACAAATGAAAAAAGATAGATGTATGGATGGTATCTGCTGGAAAGGGTGCAAGTGATTGTGAGGTGAACAAGAGAAAGCAGCAGGAGGTCAAGAGGATGGAGCTGAAGCTGAAAAATTAGGCAAGAGAGAAATGGTGTAGGAGAGTATCAGTAAGCTTCAGGGCGAGTAAAATGATGTTTTAAAAGGTGAATAGTGTAAAGAAAATAAAGGGGAAAAAATAGGGTTCTCAGTGAAGGAAGCAGATAGAGAAGTGGTAACAGGCAGAGAAGGGATGGTAATGAAATGGATTGATAATTCTGAAGGACTGTAGTGTTTACAGAATACATTAAGAATTATGGAGCTTGATTCAGAGCATTATGGTTTATTCTTTTATGTTAGGGAAAGTAATAAAGGGAGTGGAATTGACATTGCAGAAAACATTAGTTATCGTATTGTGTAAGTACTTGAAACATTAAAACTGTAGAACTTACAAAGACCTCATCTTGCCTCCCAAGCAGTTGAACTTTATTTTCAAATTCAGTATTCTAATCAAAACATGCTGATCATCCATGATTGAGCATTGCAATAACTGCAAATGATGGCCAGCAAATAAACAACATATTGAGCACTCAGTTGTGACGCATTTTAACCTCTCCTCAAGCAGGAACTCCATACATTACCAGCCATAGATCAGTTTAATTGGCTTATTATTGATATACAACTTAAACTAGTGAGGTGTCATAGATTGTTTTGATTGCTTGTTTTGCCTACTTTACAAAATTTAACAAGCTGCAAATGATATGAAACAGAGCACTCAGAACAGTCATTTGCTGCCTGGCAACCACAAACACTCCCCACTTACACAATGAAACAAAGATCCAACACATACAATCCCACCTCAGTATGCTTGGCACTCGATTCTTTGCAACAGTACCAGATCTTCCCATCCAAGTACACTACCATATCCTTTAGATAGTTTCTCCTGTATTTTTCTAAATATATAGTTGATAATTAATTCATTCATCTGCTAAGAACCTACTAAAACGAATCACGAGGAAAATATAAGAATAATTTAATTACCCTAAGTTACTATTGATTATATTGTGAATATTTGAATTTTTTTGAATCGAGCACCATTGTTAATGATTTTGAGGAGGTGAGACCTCCATCTAGTTCTCCTGTTCCTTCTAAAAAATGTTGAATATGTAGATGGTTATCAATTAATGCAATAGGTAAGAGACTACTGAAGGGAATTGCATACAAATAATATTTGAAGAATACAGTATACTGTATCATTATATTGATTATATGTTGTATGGCTTGAAATGAAGGTGAGGGAGCAAGGTGAGAATTCTGCCTAATTTTGGTAAAACCAAAAATATAGCAGAAATTTACCAAAGTAACACAATGTTTCATGTCAAGATTGCTTGATTTGAGTTCAAATGAGCTATTAGAACAATGTTTGCTTTAAGAAAAGATTCATTGCTAATCAAAGAAAAGGCACATATTTTGCCCATGCTCTCATTGGATCAGTTTTAATGATATTTACTTGTATGTGCTTAAAGTTTAGGTCTTCAAAATCTGAATTATTCCAAAATTCATACTCTGCCATGGTATCAAGCAATTTGAATTTTTGGAACTTTACCTGTTAAATGCTATTTGCAAAAGTACCTCCATGTCTTACTGTTTGTTACACAGTAGCTGTTCATTCATTCATTGTATTTCAGCTGCCTTCATAGGTAATTGTGACCATCATTCCTACAAACAGATATTCTTTTCATTCTTTTTCTGTTGTACATGTGTCAGTAATAGTATCATATTAATGGTGCAGCATTTTTACAGAAACTTCATTTAGGTTGTTTGCAGAAAGATACAGAAGTACATAGGTTTGTTTAGTACTCAACATTCATTAACCAAATTATGATAAACCATAAGATTAGAAAGAACAGACTATTTTATAATATGGAGAAGCCACCTGTTAGCACCTGTAAAGATTAATTGAAATAGCCTTATGAAATTGCAGCAATTGTACTGTGAAAGTTAAACTTTTTGTCAAAAATTGACAAAATTTCATGTATGGTGATTTTGAGTAATTTATACATTGTATAATAGCCTAAGGTTTTCTCTGTATATACAGAATTTCTGTGTATATATGACAGTATTGATGTTTTGTTAAATTATGTGAATTAAAGCTATAGTTCCTTAAACTCTTTAATCCCATGTTTATGCATCCCTTGGCTCTACAGGTTGCCAATCAAAAATCCGGCAATTGTTATTCGGGTTCCATCAGTTTTCCAGAAGGAATCACGGTGTGGTCTGTACCTGCATGGTAAGCACAGTTTAAAGATTCCCGGGTTTAAAAGGTTTGAAGATTGCTGTTGTTCCAGTTAGTGATGTTGATGATGATCCTGACAACCCACCTGCTACCTGTATTTAACTTTTTCTACTATTTACAGTACTAATTGAAAATTCTTCAGAATTGTACTGTAAGTCCAGCATGTTACCGGTAGCGTACTGTATCATTTTACTGCACCCAAACCATTTTATTTAGTTGTTCTACATTAAAAGTTCATTTTTGATTGGCTTTTCCTTCTCAAAGTGTTTATTATATAAGAGTTAGTTCTTTAGGATTTTAATTTTTTCTTATTGATTACTATTTCATGCATTTAGAAAACTGAAAACATTGGTATTGATAAAAACATTATTTGTGTTTAAAAGCAATGTCCTTTTTGAACTCAAGGGAAAAATTCACTGTAATGTATAAAGATAGGTTAAGTATATTATCTCTACACTTAAAAAGTGTGCTTAGTCACCTGCTGAAGTTTTATATGCAGTTTTTTTTTTTCATCACTGCTGCTAACTTATATATGCTAAAAAAGGTTTGAATTCTCTCTGTTTTCTTATGATGGTTCTCAAATCTAGAGATGCTTTTGGTAATTTTTGATCGTGACACCAGAGCACAGAGTACAATAATGTCATAAGCTTGTGGAGTAGCAAAATGCACCCATGTAAAATTACTGACTCATTAGTTCAGATGAAGTGAGAATTAAAGAAGCTGACACACCATCACTGCTAGATATTATCTTTACATATAGTAGCTTGGAAGTTAAGCTTATCATATGATACACTATTTGAAAAAGTGATCATGTAATGATTGAGTTTGACTTTGTGGTTATAGAGGACAAAAAAGAGGGACAAGAGGGGAAACAGGCATCAAAGAGGAACTATGATCATGGCAACTATACTAAGCTGAATGAGTTCTTTTAAAATATAAACCGAGAAATAGATTACCAAAATCAATGCATATATCACTGTTATGAAAGCTTTTGTAAGATCTACAAGAAAGGATCTCACTGGATGCAAATAGAGAAGAAAAGTAAAAAAGAGAGAGACAAGATGGTAGAAAGCAAAAGAGCCTAGATATGTACGATGGTGGAGATATAAGCAACACAATAGCCAGTTTGCATTTAAAAGGCATTAGAGAGCAAGAAACAAGTATTACAGGATAAGGGTAGAGGAGCAGAGAACCAAAGAAAAAGAATATTATGAAGAAGACAAAAGATGATTTAAGACTTTTCCACAAGCTCAGTAGGAATAAAGTGTAAGGTAAAGAAATGCTGATTGGCTAAAAGATTCAGGTGGAAGAACTGCCGAGGATGATGAAGAAATAGGTGAGCAGCCGAACAGTAAGTTCATAGGTATGTTTGTAATGAAGGATGCTACAACCCCAACACCAAGAGGATAGAGTGAGAAAGAGGGCTTCAAAGGCATTGAAACTGATAGAAAAGACATAACAAGGCTATTAAAACACCTTGACCCATATAAGGCTTACGTGTTGAAGGTATGTGTGAATACACTTGAAAGGCCACTCAAAATAATGTAGAATATGTTGCAGGAAGGTTTATTTCCAAAGGTGAGGAAAAGAGCAGGTGTCATGACTAGTGTACCTTTACCTTTACCTTCCTGCTCCAGGAATCCTCTCTGCTGAAGGGATCCCAAAGTGCTCTGGAAGCTGGGGACATCAACCAAGTGGTACCTGGGCCACAAAATGTTGTGGTGTGTGTGTGTGTCTTTGTGGGGAGAGGGCAGGGCAATTGAGCAACTGTGATGGTTGCATCACAGGCGTGAATGGTCTAGAGATATGTTTAATCAGTGTTTGTAATGCTGTAGGTATGGGTGATGTCCAGAGTGTAGACAAGAAAGTGTAACTTTATCTCAGGAGAGCATGGTTTCAGGTGGGTGTATGTCTGGTGGGGTGGAATTTAAGACTGAGTTAGGTGCATGGTTGTTTAGTGTTTGCTGAGTCATTTCACTGTAAATATCTTTTGTCAGTTTAATGTTTGTTGGAAATGGAGGGGGAGGGGGTCTGCAAGTGTAGGTTGCTTCACTGTAAAGCAGGGTAAGCCTTTTATTTCTTTTTGGGCATTGATGATTGTTAAGGAGTGGTTTGGATGGGAAGAGTCTTCTGCTGTTGCAGAGAACTGAGTGCCAAGCATATAGAGGTAGGAATGTACTGGGAGGATCTCTGTTTCATTTTGTAGATGTTGATTTTATAGTTGTCAGGAAGCCATTTATTGTTCTGACTGCTCTGTTTTGTGTGGTGTATAGCTTTCTTTGTTTTTAATGAGGTGGATGACCAGGCAGGTGAGGCATAGTTTTGGATGGAGTGGATTAATTGTTTGTAGAGGATACTAAATGGTTCTTTTTCTTGTCCAAATTTACAAGAAAGGAGATGGAGAAATTGTGCTGAAGTACAGACGGGTCTCTCTGATAAGTTTGTTTCGTAATGCACTGGAAAGAGTTTATCAAAATGTTAATGGCTGACTACTAGCAATTGAGAAATTGCATAACTAAGAGACAGCCAGGATTCAGGAACAGTCATGCACTGCAAATCTCTCAGACTTGTGACACAGTGAATTCCATCATAGACAAAAGAGGAATGGATAAACTGGGTTTTCATATACTGCCAGCAAGAGTTTGATGTTCTTTGGCACTCAAAGGAGAACAAAGACTCAACTGAGAGAATCAAGAGAATTAAAAGATAGAGGGTGAGGGCTACAAATATGCCCATCATGGAGGGGAGAAGAGGAAGGGGGACCTGATTACAACTTTTCAGTTTGTAAATCAGCTGATAGTGAACAGTTTTAGATGAGAAGCACTAACAGAGTAAACAGAAGTCATCACAAGAATCTAGATTGAAAGCTTGTTAGTAAGGATGTGAAGTACGTTTTACGTGTAAAGGTGATGAATGGTTGAAATAAACTTAGTGAAGAAAATATAAGCTGGCAGTATACTAGCTGGTAAAGGAAGTTCAGGAAATGGATCTCATGCATGTAAAACTTTCTCTCTGTGCTGTTCAGGTGAGGAATTACAAGTAAGTATTACCTTAGCCCACCCAAGCTGGCATATATATAACACCTATCTATAGATGCAAGTTATTTTTACTCTATTGAGTGCTATATTTAGTAGCTTCGGGATTGATACTCTGATTAGTAGCTTCAAAATTGATATTCTGTTCAGTGTCAGTCAGAACATTTAAGATGATTACTTTGTTTTTCAAAAATATTTTGTACAGGGCCATAGCTATTTAACGTTAAAAGGGTTAATGAATTTCTGCATGAATTATCATGGACAACAAATCTTACTAAAGGTTAAAATCAGTAACTCTTTTATGGCCTACTGTAAATTGCCAGGGGATGCAACAAATAAGGTTTGCATATATTAAAGTTCATTGAAAGTTGACTCTGTAATGAGGTCTTTGTAGAAAAGTATTTGTTGAGTGACTTTTTTTCTATCATGCTAGTTTATGAGTTGCTTGATTATTAAACTGTTGTGTTCAAATAAGTCAAAGCTGAAGATGCATTGATTTCAGCAAAGTTTCTATGTAAAATGCACACACATTCAAAGCACAATGATCATCACTTAGACAAGGATGCATTTTTAATACCTGTCCATTCCTTGGTGGGGTACTCTACAACTACCTAAGACATCTGCAATATTTAATATAAGGTCAGAAAAACAAGGAGGAAGATGGTAGTTGTAATATGATGTGAGATTTGATAGATTAACTTGATAAAAGGATTAAATAGAGCAAAACTCTTTCCATCTTAACCATCTTTAGGATCAAATTTTGAGCTTAAAAGTGATTGGACATCAAGAGGATGTCTGATAGATTAGAAAAATAAAAATTCTGAATTGATTCCCAAAGAATCAGCATAAACATCCAATGGAGAAGAAAAGTTAGTATTGTTCTTGAAGTTTCCTTATCATACCACATCATTGATGTACCTTTTCAGTCTCAGTATTCAACAGAAAAGACCCACCTATTTCTAAACAAATGAAAATGATTAGAGACAACAGTATATTTATTTGATGATAAACATTGAAATAAGATATATATTCTGATAAGAAACCATTCTTCAAGACATTAAGTTATACATTGTCATTGTCTTTAACCTCTAATAAAATGACTGTTTTGAAATTAGATTCTTACTTCTTGACATGATTATACAAGATTTTTGACAGTTTACTTCATCATGTCTTACATGTTACAATCTGAAATCAGTTAATCTCACTTCAGAAAACTATCAGAGTCAAATATCCATATTCTTTGGCCCAAGAATGAATTTGTTTTTTATTCATATCCTCAAACATCAAAAGAGATAACAGGTAGAAAATCTGAAACTGATCTTGCACTCAGTGTTCTGTTATTCAAGAGATATGCTCTAATTTTCATACATAATGGACATAATTTATTGAGATTGTGTTGTAGAGTAATGAAGGTCATAAAGCATATGATGCAGCAGTCTGTTATGGCATGACTTCCTGTCTCACTCACAGTGGTTGACATATTACTATTATCTGTCATTTTGCTCCCAAAATGAATTCTGTGAAGTGTTAGAATACCAAAAATCTGTTGTAGTGATGGACATGCTGATGTACTTGCAAATGTAATCATGATGTTTCAAGCTTAGAGGAGACAGTGGACGTACTAAGACAAACTATGGTAGAGAAGGTGCAGCATTAGTGGCTGAAGCATTAAGAATTGATATGTGTACTGCTTATGACTTAAACAAGCAAAAGACTGACCTTATGAAGTTCTATAATGGTTTTATGCCTTTGTGCTAAGAAATGCATCAGGAAAACATACCCATGCCACTTGTAATGTTTACAGGTGGTTTGAATGGTGTTTTACCTTCAACAAAAGTGTTAGAGGCTATTGATTAAGGCCAATTCTTGTAATTTCAAGCAAATGGAAATTAAGGACTTGTATGATTACACCACTGGTTGGCTCATTTATTTCAAATAACATCATAGCCTAAAAGACTTGAGATTTGCAGTAAGCAGGGATCTCCTGACAGTGCTGCAACAGAAGCATGTGTTGAGGACTTTATCTTGGAGTATGTGAAGTAAGTGAAAGTCAGGTCCTGCAAATAAAGTATTAGGAATCATTTGAAGAGAATTGTTTAAATAATTATAATCAAGGAAACCAAAATAACAAAGGATCCTACTCATTAGTTAAAGATTATTCTGAGGAGTATTTCTCTTGTTTTGACTCATCATTCTTGGTTAGTTGCTACTTTTTCATCAGATATTACTCCGTGATTAAGAAAAAAATGGATGGTGCAAATGACTTTTCACTCAATAATTAGATTTCATGGTCGCAACCCAAAAAGTCATTTTTGCATGAAAAAGTAAGTCTGATTTTTTGCTCTTTTGTTTTTCCTTT
>JAUUDW010000454.1:0-10456 GCA_032361385.1 Panulirus guttatus
GTACTGCTCTCTCCCTTATCTCTCCTTCCATATCACCAAACTTACCCAAGACAGCTCCTAAATACTTAAATTCTCTCACCTCTTCCAGTCTTTCTACCCACATATCCAAAACACAGTTTATTACACTTTCTTCTTTCACTCTATATGGTTTTACAAAATCTATATTTCCCCTTACATCTCTCTTATGACTCCATCCATATGTATATCAAAGAGCCATAGTGACATCACACAGTCCTGCCTCCCACCCATATGTACATCTAAACTTTCGCTCAACTCTCCATCTACTCTTACAATTGCATTTGCTTCTCTACAGACGAGTTTCACACCATCCAACAGTTGTCTCCCTACCCCATATGTCTTTAACACATCTCATAAAGCATTCCACTCAACTCTGTCATATGATTTCTCTAAATCCATAAAAGTTGCATACAACTTCTTACCTTTTGCTAAATACTTTTCCACGGTCATCATTGCCACAAAAATCTGATCCACACATCCCCTACCTTTCCCAAAACCCCCTTGCTCCTCACTTATTCTGCATTCAGTCACTTTCATCACTTTATCAATCAACATTCTTGCATACACTTTTCCTTTTACAATTAACAGACTTATTCCCCTATAATTGCTACATACATCCATTGCACCTTTTCCTTTGAATAAAGGAACAGCAATAGCTCTCACCCAATCTTCAGGCACAACCTTCTGTTTCAAAGCTAAATTACATATCATATACATCCACTCTATCACACTTTCACCTCGACACCTCTGCATCTTAGCTGTAATCCCATCCACTCCAGGTGCCTTTCCTACCTTCAGCCTCATTATCGCCCTTCTTATTCCCCTTTTTGCTATAGACCCATGCACTTGTATCCTCTTCCTTCCATCCTTCATACCCATGCATGTACAAACTGCTGCCTCCCCTTCTTCCACATTCGTCAGTTCTTCAAAATACTCTTTCCATCTTTTACTTCCTCCTTTTGATTCAGCAACTCCGCTTCCTTACTTCTCACGTTAACATTTCCACTCTTACATCCACCGTTTTCCTTTTTCACCTCCTTCCAGAAAAAAATCTTATTTTCCCAAAACTTTTTACTCAACACTCTTCCAAAATCTTCATCTCTTTTTTACCTTCCTCTACCAGCTTCTTAACATTCTGCATACACATTCTATATTCTTCCCTCCTCCTTTGCTGAACTTCTAGTGGTACATTCCTTTTGAGCAATCTACCATATGCCTTTTTCTTCTGTTCCACAGCATTTCTAATCTTGTCCATCCATCCACATGCATTGCCCTTTTTATTCCTATGTCTCATGACCTTGTATTCAACTACTAATTCTATATCCTTTAATAGTATTTCTCTAAACATTTAAAACACCTCATTCACACATGACTGCACCCTACATTCACTGTACTTACAATTAAACTTTCAGATACCTTCTTTCATACCCCTCCTTGCATTTTTCCTGATTCATCTTCTCACATGCCAACACTTTTAACTTTTGATTATTCTTTACATCATACCTCTACTTCTTCTTGATCCTCATTCCCACTAGAACTGCCACATAGTCAATCAAAGTCTTTTGCTCTTCTCTTCCATCATTCCTCATCCATGTATACCTTTGCATCATCTAGTGCTGAAAAAAGGTGTTTGCAAGAAATAAACACCTCTCAGCACACACTTCCGCAAGAAAACATCCATTCTCATTTACTCTAGGCATTCCCCATTTACCAATTATCTCGTCATTTCCATCACATCCCACTTTCGCATTCATATCACCTATCACGACCACATTTCTCTCATTCTCAAAGTCATTTATACAGTCATTCAAATTTCTCCAGTAATGCTTCATTTCATCCTTACCTCATCAAACTTCATATTCAAGGCACATATACTCGTACCCATGCATACTTCACAATTCCAATCTTTCCTTTCACTCACACAATTCTTGATCCATTCCATCCACGCTCTGTAAAACCCTCCTATACTCTCAGTGAGAGCAGATTTGCACATCTCTCTTTCCTATTTCCCTGATAATTTTCATTCATTTCCGTCCATAAGACTCCTTCCACACTCTCTCAAAACTTGCATTCATCATTTCCATTTTCACTCCATACATCATGCCCAAGGATATGTATGGGTCACTCCAATCCCTAGCACATCCAAGCTATATCTTTTCAACTTCTCCACAAGCTCCCTCCTTTAACTTTCACCAGTCATCCCATTTACATTCAGCAACATCACCTTCAATCGCTCATCTCTTCTACTTCTCAGTATAATGTTTTCTAGTGCCACTTTTTAGCCTTTTGTGCCTCACCCTTGACAGTGCAATGTTTCCAGAGGTAGCAAGGCTCAAAAATTATCCAAAAAAACTAAAAATTCCAGCACACCTTAAGTGTTTGTATTGAAAATACTGCCCTGATGGAGTTGGCCAACACCTTCCCCTTTAGTTCCATCCCTAAGGGTGTAGTAATGAGGTCACCACAAGAAGGTGGGGTGACACTTGGATAATCTAGGAAACTAGAGTTCATGCATTCATATCAAATATCAACAAAAACAAGAATAATTCCCGTATCAAAGATTTTGTCTTTTTTTTATTTGTCACTGAAATACTTGAGGTCAAGTGGGCTTTGTTAAAAAGTGACCATTAAAGTGCCACATGATAAGTGGGAAGATATGACGACATATTCCATCTGGCAGTAAAATTTAATTCTGAAAGTACACAAAGAAAGGAAGAGACAGTAGAAGAGACCCTTTGAATGACAATCAAGAAAAGGAAACAACTGGGAACTATACAAGAGATGAATAAGGAAAAAATGAAATATATTTCTAAGGAAAAGAGTACAGGAAAAATTGTACAAGCTAAGTGAAAAAGCAGTGAATGCAGTTTGCTTTAAAAAGTTCAATGGACTATATACATTAAAAGGAAGAGTATGAGATAAGGTTCCTTGACCGTAAAACTCCCTTTCCACATTTACAAATAAGTAGAGTACTCACAAGAGAATAAGCACTCAATAAAACTAAGTAAATAGGATGACTGAAACTGTGAAAATAGCAAAAATATATGTAAGTAGCCTTACAATAAGCAATGAAACAGTTTGAAGAAATTCAGTGTTAATGATGAGGCTTAAAACAGACAGAAAAGTTGCTATACAATAGGAAAGGCAAAGAAATAGATGAAACTAAACTGAATATGGCAGGCAAAAAACAAGATTCACACACCTATCTTCATAATATTGGAGAATAAACTCAAAAGCAACATATCAGTCAAGATATTTAATTTAAAAAAGGATTAGAATTAAATCAGAGGAGGAGAGAATTCTGCAAGAAGAAAAGTTAAAAGAAGTTTAGGAAGAAGCAGACATGAAAAAAATAACCTGCAAGGTGAATGGATTAAGAAGAAATGGAGAATAAAATGAAGAAAGAAAGGATAACTATTACAAATTATATTAAAATGTATCTATCTATATCTCTGACGCGTGGTCCCTCAGGGAATTCCGTAAATGGAGGTGACCATGGCAAAAGAGTATCCATAACTGCTGAAGTACAGCACTACTTCTTAACCTTTAGTGCCTCATCCTTAACAGGCCACTGGCAGAGGGCAACTTTAGTGCACTGTTTCCAGAGACTCCTATCTAATCTTACTAATAACTTCTACCTAGTGATCCAAACTACTAGTTCTACTTAATGCTCCCACCTAATATTCTTACTCACTATTTCTATCTATTGGTCCTACCATTTTGCCAAAAAGCAGGGCTAGCATATAGAGCTTACCACAGACAAATTTAGAGTTATGAAGATTGAGCTGTGTAACTTGAGTGATGTCAAGTGTTTGACAGACAAGGAGAGATTGTGTGTTTGTGAAGAGAATGCCAGCAGAGCAAAATAACTTGGGTATACTATGTAAAGAACATGCAATTGCCTAATCATAGGAAAAACATTAAGTTAAGACAATGAAAATGGAAAAACTGGGGAACTATACACATAATACCAAAGAACTCTCAGGACAATGGAAATGGTGAGGATAGTTCCATGAACACTAAAGGATCCGGAAATAGAGAGAGCACATGTTCCAAACTAAGAATAACACCCATAATGGATGAGTTGGCAAGAAACAGCATAAAACTTGAATTTAAAATAGCAAAAGAATAAATTAGATAACAAGGGCACAAATGAAACAAAACTTAATACCATAGTTGAACTGTACATATTTTTTCCAGAAATTAAGCAGAAATTAAGGAAAGAAAAGGCAAATGATAGAAATGATGGTACGGCCAGCCATTCTGACGAGAGAGACTCTTAGTTTATATATCATCCTGATTAAATTTCTGCAGAATTTCAACTATAGCTATACATCATGGAAAGTGTAGTAGTTGGTAGGCAGCAAACAACCAGGGAGGTTTATTACCAGTACTACCCACCTGGGAATTGGGGGGTTAGTGTTGGTTGTGTAGAGAGCCAGCACTTAATGATTGTCAACTTGCACTCCTCTGACCCATGTAGCTGTCTTTCCTTTCTGCCTCACCCACATGTGGACCACTGGCATTCTGTCCACAAACATACAATCTCTCCTTGTTACACATAACACGTGACAACACGTTACTCACTCAGTTGATTTTTCATAACTCTAGGAAAATCTAGGGTTATGAAGAATGAGCTGTGTGAGTTAAGTGTTATGAAGCGTAATGTGTGACAAGGAAAGATTGTGTTTGTGGACAAAATGCCAGTAGTCCATGTGTGGGTGATGCAGAGAGAGAGAGGTAGCTAACTGGGTCTGAGGAGTGCAACTTGGCAACCACTGAAGTGCTGGCTCACTAAGCAGCTGTCACTAACCCTCCCAATACCCAGGTGGGTATTACTGGTAGTATACCTCCCTGGTCATTGGCTGCCTACCAACTACTACCTAACCTTACACTTACAAATAATTAGCTCAAGAAAACTCAAACCTCTTAAGCTGGTATGGTTATGCGAAACTTTTTTCAGATGATAAGCTAGTACACCAGTACTGAGGTAGTACAGTTGAAGATAAAAGAAGCATATTCAAAGAGATGGACTTATTCAGAGATGAATTTCTGAAAATTTTTCATCATGTGCAGTGAAGGTATTTGAGTTTGCTTTGAAAGGGTAAATAAACAAATTAACCTAATCTTAAAATCAAATCTATTGTGCAAAGAGAAAAAAAAATGTTGATTCTGAATTCTGAAAAACCTTATCATCTCTCTAAGGCTGTGTCCTACAATCAAATGAAATAATTAGAACACCCTTTTTGTTCTAATCACTATGGACTAAAGCATATTTGCTCAAATCAGGTTGCTTACAAGCAATGAGTGGTCACCAGCAGGCTGACATCAGTGACTCACCCACTGCTCAATGAACAGAACTCATTTAGCTGCAGGTCATGGAGCCAAACAACACTGACACCAATGGCAGAAAGAAATGTTTTATGAAGAAAAGGAGATGGCTGTGTAGGGCAAGGAAAACAGAATAATTGCTTGCAGAACAACATCATCTTGGAGAGAAAAGGTTTTCAAAGCCTATAATTCATTACACCAGTGTTCCTCAAGCATATGAAAGCATATCCACATGAAGGAGGGCTAGAAAAAAAGAAAAAAAAAAAACGACAAAAAAAAAAATCAACTTCACTGGAAAATTAGAGAACTGGGAACTGACTCTCTGGAACGAAAAATCTCTAGAACTACACACGGAAGATCCATGATGTCTAAACTCAGATGCAATTTTAGGGGGAAGGAAGACAAATCTCAAAATATCCCCCTCTCTTAATGTAAAAACAAGCTACTTTTAGAAGGCCTAAGTAGTTGCCACATCCCTTACAACATACACACTAATGAAAAGCCCAGGTAGAGCCAATAGTGGTTTTAAGGTTTCAGGATGCACAAACACTGCATTCAAAAAAGACTTTAAAGGGATTTCAGCGGAGACAATGCATGATGTTCTTTTGCTGAAATTTTCCAAGAATGGATGATAAGGGAACTATTGCTAAACTTGATGTTTTTCTTTAAAAAGAAAAAATTGGGACTTGGATTTGTTTCAACACAAAAGAGCTTATCATGAAAAACAAGATGATTCTCGTGGCCAGACATATTGTGTACGTCACTACCTCTCTTTCCACTTCCCAAAGGTTATAAGGTCCACTTGAGGTGCTGCTCCTGAGGGAAGGATTCACTTGAACATCTCATTTTCTTATAGACATCTCTGTTTCAAAGAAACTAGAACTCCACAGGGCATCTGTCCAAACACTGCATAGTTGATCTAGAACAGGCTTGAAGAAACAGGTTCATGTACATAGCCACAAACAGAATCTTTTTGGTTAAGTCAATGAGTGGTAGAAGTTTACAAGAGCCTCTGTTTTACAAGCAATGGACATCTATGGTATTATCTATCAGGAATAAAACTCAGCACCCAGTTTCAGGAAAACCCATCCCAGATTTGATGTAGCTGTCAATGCCTTCAGAGATCACAGAACGACTTAAAGGCAATGCCTTTGGGAGATTTATTACACTGGTCCACCACACTATAGGCTCAAGAAACTCCTGTAGGAAATTATTTTTCTCTTAGTTACCACAGTAACTAAGAGAAAAGAAAGTGTTTACCCAAGGGGAAATCTTTTGGGCCTGCAACCACACCATGCCACTGCACAGGGCCATAAAAATGAACTTTCCAGACGTGCTCCAGATGACCTCTCATCACAAAGGTCTGGGACGGTAAGGTAGACACAACTTTTGCTTATACCACTTTAGTATACCATACAGATATGGCTGGGAAATGAAGGAGACCATCCTGGTAATGTTAAGGCCACACTTTGAAAGGCCTCCATGGTAGAGACCCTAATATGGAGCATTCCCCTTTCAGAGGTAACTACCAAAAATTTGCTGAGATATGCTAAAGCAAATGTTTTGGGAAAAGCCAGTTTTTGGAAGTAGAACTGGGATTACACTGGAAAAAAATTGAGGGGCTATGTACAAAACCAACATGCACCAACTTGAAGTGCCATTTCAGTTGTTGTTTGCAGATGATACAGCTCTGGTGGCAGATTCGAGTGAGAAACTGCAGAAGTTGGTGACTGAGTTTGGAAGAGTGTTTAAACTGAGGAAGTTGTGAGTGAATGTGAATGAAAGCAAAGTTATTAGGTTCAGCAGGGTCAAGAGACAATTCCTATTCTATTAGTGTAATTGTAGTGTACTCTTATGCTACGAGAGCAATGTTCTACTCCTCCCTCTGACATCTGAAGGGTAATTAAACCCCTATATCCCTCATTTTCTTTCAATCAGGTGAGACTCAAAGCTTCTAATAACATTCTGTTAACATGCCAGCACAGGAATAAACTTTAAAGCACTAAGTTTAAAATACTTAAAGTGAACAAAAGCCAGGATCTGCAGGAAAACTGTAGATGAATGAAAGTTGGGGCCTACAGTAAAACCTTTATGCATGATCCCCAAAGTATACCAGGAGCTCTAGGTTTACTACATCACAGGATTTGGTAGCAGTTCTGTGACCAGACACACTTAAGGAGAGTTCTGCTAGTCTGTTTCTGGTGCTATAGCTGGGCCTGAAAATATTTTGCCTTTTGAGTACGACTTTTGCATTCCCAATTGTTAACATGAGGAAGTGAGATGATCTAGACAACTGAAAAATACAGAGAAAGGTAAAAAAAAGATGCCACAGATGATGAGTTCATTGATAAATTTCATCCTTAAAAGGGTTTTGAGCAGTTTGACCCTGGGAAGACCCTGTTGACCAGCATTGCATAGTACAATGGCTGAGGTGCAGGATGACAATGCAAGGTCTCATGCACATCAATCAACAATGACTCTCCATGACAAGGTATCCTGTTCACAAACCACTCGCAACACCTGTGTTCTGTAAGGAAAAACGGTTCTGTGAACTAAAACAACCACTTACCTACAAGGTTAAGTCTTGGGCATGTCTTATCTACCAGAATGCCAGCTAGTCAAAGGTAAAACACAATGTGGAAATGATTGCCTGACACCTGCCCCTGGGTAAATATACACAACCCCAGGGTGCGAATCAGTGCTGCCCCATCAAAGTCACTGTTCTTGTCCTTACCTCTGTGTAATGCCCCCCATGACACCCATACACTAAAGCCCATACTGAGAAAAGGAAATCCCACTTACTGAAGGTTAGCCTTAAGAAAGAAACTAACACCAAGGGAAAACAATATATATTTCAACTGTTAAAGATATTCTAACAAGAGAAGGATAACAATTTATGAAAAGGAGGGAAAAGGTGGACTCAAAGCCACCCTGGCAACCGTGTTGCTATGACGGGTATCTATCAATCTATCTCTTTATCTATGACAGCAATTCAGCAAATTTAGCAGACAGTGGGAAACCCAAACCATCATCTTTGACAAAAGGTAACATTATTGCTTGGGGGACTGTTCACTGGCTGAGGGAATGGCTAACATCAAGGGTAAATGTTTATCAAAAGGCAGAGAATCCCTATGGATCCCTATTAAAAAAGTAAAGGGTTAAAAAAGGTTTACCTGTACCCCCCATCAATTCTAGTGATCTCATTGCACATACAGCTCTTGACCATAAGGGAAAAATCAAGAAACTCTACAGTACTGTAGATGATTATAAGAGTGAAACAGTAAACAAGACGTACATTCTTATTATACCTTATCTTTACCCTTAAACTATGACTAAGTGCAGGGGTTTGTCAAAACTTACAAATTACCTTACTTTCATCAATTACTGGGAAATATAAATAAAAATCATATCAATCTCTAGAGTAAATTAAGCAAGGGGAGTAGGTGAGGAATAGGAGGTATTTTGGGAAACTGTGCTGGCACGTGTGAGAGATGCATGTGAAATGTAAAAGGCAGGGAAGCTGGCAGATTAGAAAGTGTAGTGAGTGATAGGATGAAGCAGTAAAGCTGCTAATGAGAGAGAAAAGGAAGGCATTTGGACAGTATCTAAAGGGAAGGAGTGCAAATGATTTAAGGCTGTATAAGACAAAATGGCAGCAGGTCAAGAAGAAGGTGCAGCGGTTGAAAACAAGGGCAAATGACCGTTGGGGTGAGTGAGTATCAGTACACTTTAGGGAGAATAGGGTGATGCTTAGGAAGAATGTTAATAATGTACAAAAACGAGATAAAATATTGAAACATCAGTGAAGGGGAAAAAATGGGAAGTGGTAACAGGATTTGATGAAGTGAGGAGGAGATGGAGTGAATATTTTGAAGGACTGTTGAATGTGTTATATGATAGAGTGGCAGATTAGGAGGTATGGGTTGGGGGAGTGGGATTGTGAAGTGAGCCATGAAGAGTGGTCTGGTCAAGAGAAAACAGGTGGTTAAAGCCTTACATAAGATGAAATATGGCAAGGCAGCTAGAGTGGATGGTATTGCTCTTGAAATTATCAAGAAAGGTGGGGGCTGTGTTGCTGATTGGTGGGTAGGGATTTTCAGTGTATATATGGATCATGGTGGAGTGCCTGAGGATTGGTGGAATATATGTATAGTGTCAATGTATATAGGCAAAGAGGATAAAGCTGAGTGTTCAAATTACGAAGATACAAGTTTGCTGAGTGCACCTGGTTCATTGTGTAGGAGGGTAGTGGTTGAGAGAATGCATGCATGTACAGAGCATCAGACTGGGAAGGAACAATGTGGTTTCAGAGTGGTAAATGATGAGTGAACCAGGTGTTTGATTTAAATTATGTGGGTGAGAATTACTTTGAGAAACAGATGGATTTGTATGTGGCATTTATGGATCTGGAGAAAGCATATGATAGGGATGATAGAGATACCTTGTGGAAAATCTTAAAAATATATGGTGTTGGAAAAAAGCTGCGAGAAGCAATGAGAAGTTTATATCAAGGGTGGAAGGCATGTGTACGAGAAGGATGAGAGGAGAGTGAATGGTTTCAAGCGTATATCAAGGGGGTAAAGCATGTGTGCAAGTAGGAAGAGAGAAGAGTGAATGGTTCCAAGTGAAGGTTGGTCTGCAGCAGGGGTGTGTCTTATCACCATGGTTATTAAATTTGTTTATGGATGGGGTGGTGAGGAAGGAAAATGCGAGTCTTGGAAAGAAGGGGTGAGTATGCAGTCTGTGAGGGATGAGAGGGATGGGAAAGAGTCAGTTGTTGTTTGATGTTGATACAGCACTAGCAGCAGATTCGAGTGAGAACCTGTAGAAGTTCGTGACTGAGTTTGGAATAGTATGTGAACGGATATGATTGAGAGTAACTGTGAATAAAAGCAAGATTATCAGGTTTAACAGGGCTGATGGACAGGTTAGTTGGGATGTGAGTTTGAATGGAGAAAAAGTGGAGGAAGTGAACTGTTTTATATACCTAGGAGTGGACCTGTTTAGATGTCGTACCTTGTTCTCTTCTAAACAGTTGCTCCTTTTATACAAGGGATTGATTCGTCCTTGTATGGAGTACTGCTCCCACATTTGGGGTGGTTCTAGC
>JAUUDW010000465.1:261-10455 GCA_032361385.1 Panulirus guttatus
TTCAGCTTAGTTACTGTGATGACACAAGTTCCTTTTTTTAATCTCTTCTTATCTTTTAAGAAGGTTCATGAGGTAATAGATTAAATGATGACACTTAAGCAGAGGCGGATTTCAAGATGTTCTTTTCTTATAAGCCAAAATTAGGCAGATGGAGGAAAGAAGAAAAGGAAAGTGATGGGAACGTTAGGTTATAACAGCAGTGTTTCATCTAAATATGATGATCGTACTGATGAGAATGATCTTTTCTATTTCCACAAACAATATTCCACCGTTCAGCAGGGTTTGCTAGTGAGTCTCCCATATACATCACAAACCTCATTCGAACATTCCTCTTAACTCTATACTTCCACTTTATTTGTGATCTTCTCCTTTTGCCTTCTCTTCTTACGTCAGGCATATAACGCCCAATGTTTTATTCATTCTCTCCGTATTCATCCTTTCTATATGTACATCCAACAACTGAATTAATTTTCACTGATGGGTCCAATGGATTTCATAATGAATACTACGACTCATGTTGTTCCGGTAAGCTTGGTAAGCGTAAATGCGAGAAGCATTTCTTAATCATTATGGTAACTGCTCTGTACAGTAATTATTCTCGAAGTAAAGATAAATAAGATACATTATAAATGTTTGAAAACAGTACACTCGTCATTGCTTATTTTGTTTTACGTACATTGTTTACCATGTTTTACGTTCATTAAGAAATATACATACGTGAGGAAAGCACATTTGTTGTGTCATATTGTCTAACGCAATAAAGTAACGATATTTTTTTGTTGGATGAACACATAATATCTTCTATCATTTCGACACTCCTTTTCCCATAACACACCTTATTCCAACATGTTCTTCTTTCTTCATATCTTTGATAGATCTTGAAAAATGCAGCTCCACTACTTGAACTTTCCAGGTGTTATCCCCTACATACACACGTCTCACTACCACACAACAGTAGAACTGACACCTCGTGCAGTAGACATACTCACCTACCTAGTCGTACTTTACACAGCTATCAACCTACTCACCTCTCAACACTATCAACATGCCCACCTCTCAACACTATCAACATGCCCACCTCTCAACACTACCAACATGCCCACCTCTCAACACTATCAACATGCCCATCTCTCAACACTACCAACATGCCCACCTCTCAACACTATCAACATACCCACCTCTCAACACTATCAACATGCCCACCTCTCAACAAACTTCGCAATACCTCCATCCATATTTTCTTGTTCAGTAACAATGCTCCCGACATGCCTTATCCTCCACTGTATTATCTCATCTGACTTCACACAACATTTACGGCACATATGCTGTACAATTTTTCTACTTGCTAAGAAATTAGAAGCATATGACTTAATTCTTTCAACCACTCTTTAAATGGAAATATCTCTTCTCTACAACCATCCTCCATAAATAGATTTTGTCTACTTTACTTTACTTCTTGCATGCATTTCTTTTATTGCCTAAACTCAACTCCTTCCTCATCGACGTTACATTCTTCTTAATAATCTGCCCATATAGAAAGGTAGGCCCATGGCGTGGAGCCGTTTGAGGACTTCCCTTCTGTCCAAATGCTGACAGGTCCTGTATGGAAAATTTTATATCATTCGTAACTCGTGTATGATAATATATCCAGCCCTGGTTTTTTACTTCGTGGAAACTTCTTTTTATTTCTTTGTTTTTCAGCATTAATGCTGCCAAGTGTGTGTGGTTTCGTGTTTTAGCATCTTATGATAGCTAATAATAGTTATATTTTCTATTTCTTCATTTTTCTACCTACCTTCTCCCTAACTTGGATCTTACTCTTTGTTTAGTACTATACCAAGAATATGGCGTTGTATCAGTCATGCGTTAATCTTTATAATCTTTTATATAGCTGTTCGTCTTTCCTCGCGTAAGTGTGTTAGCACCAGGAAAGATTAGCAGTATGTTGGTGCTCTGTCGATTCCTTTTTTTATTATGGCAGGATTGCCTGAAACTGTACAGGCATATGAGGACTCAGATTTTCTGTCTGGTCTCTTTTAACAAACCATATCATATGAGACAAAGTTTGTCAAATGGTTACCGCCCGCACAGTCACTTTGCTATGCAATCTTTCCACCAAACTTTTATTTTTATGTTAAAAGAAATTTTGTCTTGAGACTTATACAGGGTGGGATGAGAGAGTTCATTCATTATAATGTTGCCAGGAATTTCATTCAAGAATCGATGGGCTTCTGTTCGTTCGACCTGTTCTCTGGACTTGACGTAATATGATCTTTAAAAGTTTTCAGGGAATTTCTAACCACCTTGCCAGGATTATGTGACTAACTTTTGAGCTGCTTGGGAACTGCTAACGAAAAACCTTAAATGCGTCCCAGGATGTTATATAAAGTCGGTGTGACAAGACTAAGGAGGGAAATTATAACTGGACAAGGTATTTGTGTTACTACAAGTTCCTACACATCCAGTGATTGCCATATGTTACGGACCGTATTTCACCACCACACCACAAGGACGGTACTCATGCTCTGTCATTTCGCATCCACACAGAAAGACGACAGCTTCTTTACTTAGATTACCTCAGATGTGTAAGGAGCAGTAAAGTCTATGACCTCCATCCATGTCGTAGATATAAAGATGAGGGCAAGACCGATGTCCAACTGAGGTCCCAGTGGAAGGTAGCCAAGGTATGGGGCAGAGTGAGCACGAATGAGGTGAGGGATGCACAGAAGTCTTGTCAAGTATTGGGTCAGCTTTGGATGCAAATGACTGGGAAGCTGCATCGCCAGGAAATAAAAGAGCTGTTACTGATAGATGAATTTAGGCAGCTGTGGAGGGTGAGACGACGGTTGATTATGAGGGACGGGGTAACTTACTGGAAAGGAGAACAGAATGAACGGAGGACGTGGAGAGTGGTGTTGCCAGTGGATCAGAGGAAGAAGATGATACAAGGGGCCCACGATGAATGAGGCCATCAAGGGATCGCTAGGACCACTGCATTGGTGATGAAGAGGTTTGCATGGCCGGGATTGCATGAGGACATCAAAAAGTATGTGGCGAGATGTAAGACTTGTGCGATGGCAAAAGAGGAGGGTCCCGGTGCAAAGACTAAGCTGGGGACGGTGGAAGCTGGGAAGCCGTGGGAAGTGTTGGCTGTAGATTTCACAGTGCTAGAACCGGCTAGAGATGGGAATGAGAATGTGTTTGTGGTTACTGATGTGTTTGGTAAATTTACCTTAGCTTTTCCAACCAAGAATCAGAAGGCATGTACAGTGGCAAGGATATTGGTAGAGGAGATATTTTATAAGTTTGGTTGCCCAGAGAGGATCCATAGTGATCAGGGTTGGAATTATGGGAGGCAGCTGGTGGAGCAGCTCTGCAGGTATTATTAGGTTAAGAAATCTCGAACGAGTCCATACCACCCACAAGGGAATGGCATATGTAAAATTTCTCTGAAAGTTATGGCTCTCAACTCAGTATGGAACCTAAGGAGGCTTCCGTAAATACAGTCACTCATGCACAGACAGACAGACAGACAAAGATCATGGCCAGTAGCACCTGCCAACATCTATGTCTGCTTGACAGGTGTATAAGTAGTGATTTGAGCAATGCAGGGAAAGAGTTTTACACTCCTGGGAATTCATCTCTTATAAAGTACTCTCTAACCTATCAAGAGGACATTAAATGACGTCAGCTGTCGGCATACAGTGTCTCCTTGCTCAGATCATTCCAACCAGCCATTACGCATGTACTAAACCAATATTTCTTCACATCTTGTTCAATGAGCTTCATCCTCAGTTTCTGATTGTGGCCTCTGATAACACTGATACTGCACCTCATGAAGAACTGTTTGCTTATTGTCTTCCAGGTTGCCTGTCTCTTTTCTTCTCCATGATATACAGCTGTGTAGCTCTCAAAGGTATGATCTTGTTTGCTCTTCTTTGGATCAGTTCAGTCATATTGTGCTTTTTAGGTTAATGGCCAGACCTGAGAAGCATAGTATATCTCTGGACTATATGTTGTGAATAAGTTACCAAACATATCCTTATACATATACTTGAATTTGATATTGTTATTGCACAGTGGCAGTAACCAGTGAGGTTAGGAGGTGCTGCTTCTGTGAAAAGGGACAAAATTGGGAAAAGTTTTTAAGTTTCAGTACCTTAAGGGGATACTCTAGTTTTCTTGAGTATCTGTCTCACCTCGCCTTCTTGTGGTGACCTCATTACTACGCCCTTAGGGGTGGAACTGTAAGGGGGAAGGTGTTTTTCAACTCCATTAGAGTAATCTCTTAAATACAGACAAACACTTGAGTTGTACTGGGATTTTTTTCATTTTTTGGACAGTTTTGGAGCCTGTAGAAAAACTGCCCTGGAGTTGCCATCTGCCAGTGGCCTGTTAAGGGTGAGGCATTAAAGGCTAAGAAGCACCACTGGAGTCTACCAGTTATGCTGGGAAATAAAAGAGACAACTGATTTAGGGTGAATGTAAACAGGATCTCTGATGAGAATAAAAAGAGGGAGGTTGTGGAGAAGTTTAAATGTTATAGACTCTATGTGCTAGGGAGTGGGGAAACCCATATCCTTGGGCAGGGTGTATGGAGTGAAAATGGAAATAATGAATGTAATTTATGGGAGGGCATGGAAGGAGGAGCGGTATGGATGGGAATGAAGGAAAATTATCAGAGAAGAGGGGAAAGAAGGATGTGCAATTCTGCTATCACCAAGAGTGTGGGAGGGTTTTACAGAGCATGGATGGAATGGAAGAAAAATAGTGTAGATGAAAGGAAAAACTGGAATTGTGAAGTGTGCGTGGTTCTGTGTATATGCACTAGTGAATATGAAGACTGTACGAGGTATAGATAAAATTAAGCATCTCTGGAGAAATTTGAGTCACTGTATAAAGGGTTTTGAGAATGAGAGATACGTGATCATAATGGGTAATTTGAATGCAAAAGTGGGATGTGATGAAATTGGTGAGGTATTTGGTAAGTGAGGAGTGCCTGGAGTAAATGAGAATGGAAGTTATGTTGTGAATATCTGTGCTCAGAGGAGTTCATTCCTTGCAGACACCTTTTTTCAGCACAGGATGATCCACAGGTATGCATGGATGAAGAATGGTGGAAGAGAAGAGCAAAATGCTTTGATTAACTATATGGCAGTGGATGAAAAATTGAGAAAGCCCCTACTAGATGCTAGAGTTGTGAGATGATCCTTGTGGGGATGAGGATCAGGGAGAAGTGGGGATATTGTGTAACGAAGAATGGAGAGATAAAAGTGTCGGCAAGAAAGAAGGTGAATCAGAAAAAATGCAGTGAGAAGTATGAAAGGAAAGTAACTGAAAGTTTGTATGTAAGTGCAGTGAATGTAGGGATGCAGTCATGTGTGAATGTGTTAAGAATGTTTAGAGAAATACTGTTGAAGGTTGTAGAATTAGTAGTTGGATACAAGGTCATGAAATATAGGAAGAGATTAGAAATGCTGTGGAAGAGAAGGAAAATTTGCTCAAAAGGAATGTACCAGTGGAAGTTAAGCACAGGAGGAGGGAAGAATATAAAGCCTGTAAGCAGAATGTTAAGAAGCTGATAGAGGAAAGCAAAGAAAGAGAAGATGAAGATTTTGGAAGAAAGTTGAATGAAAAGTTTCTGGAAAATAAGAAATTGTACAGGAAGGAGGTGAAAAAGGAACGAGGTGGATGTAAGAGTGAAAATGTTAATGTGAGAAGTAAGGCAGGGGAGTTGCTGAATCAAAAGGAGTAAATGAAAGGAAGGTGGAAAGAGTATTTTGAAGAACTGAGGAATGTTAAAGGTGAGGCAGCAGTTGTTACGTGCATGCGTTTGGAGGATGTAAGGAAGAGGATACAAGTTTAGAGGCCTTTAGCAGGAAGGGAGGAAAGGCACCTTGGGTGGATGGGATTATAGCTGAAATGCTGAAGTGTGGAGGAAAAAGTGATAGAATGGATGCATCTGATATGTAGTTTAGCATAGAAACAGAAGGTTATGCCTAGGGATTGGGTGAAAGCTATTATTGTTTCTTTATTCAAAGGAATGAGTGCTAAGGATGTATGTAGCAGTTATAGGAGATTAACAAGTCTGTTAATTATACCAGGAAAAGTGTATGCAAGAATGTTGGTTGTTAATGGTGAAGTGACTGAATGTGAATAAGTGAGAAGCAAGGGGTTTTAGGAAAGGTATGGGATGTGTGGATCAGATTTTTGTGGTAAACATGACCGTAGAAAAGTATTTAGCGAAAGGTAAGAAGTTGTATGCAGCTTTTATGAACTACAGAAAGCTTATTGGGATTTTTCAAGGATATACATAGGCCTATCAAAAAGTTCTGATACTAGGCCTTTGTACAAGAAAGTACTCTCTTCATTCAAGATTGGGCACCATCCCCTTCATAATAGTCCCCTTTGGCAGCCATACAGTGCTCCCAGCAGCGTTGCCACTGCTGGAAGGCTTTCTGGAAGTCTCGTTCTCAAAGTGTGTCAAGCACCTTCTGCGATTCGTGCTAGATCTCCTCCACAATGTCAGAACGGCGACCCTTCAGCTGAAACTGCATCTTTGGGAAGAGGAAGAAGTCGCAAGGTGCCAAATCTGGTGAGTAGGGCGGTTGTGGTAGGGTCACTGTGCTGTTGCGGCCGAGAAATTCACTAGTTATGAGAGCTTGATGAGAGGGTGCATTATCGTCATGAAGCAACCAATTGCTGTCGCGCCACATTTCAGGCCGTTTCCATGGAATGTCCTCCCTCAGGTGCCACAGAACATTGCAGTAGAACTTTCCATTCATGATCTGGCCACTGGGGACGATTTCACGGTGAACAACCCCATGAATGTCAAAGAAAACGATGAGCATGCTCGTGGTCACACTTGCGGACCTGCCTGACCTTCTTCATTTGTGGAGATTTTTGGCTGTACCACTGCGAACAGTATTGTTTGGTCTAGAGGTCGTACTTGTAGACCCTAGTCTCATCCCCAGTGATGACCCTCAACATGAAGGTTGGGTCATCCAGGGCACACTGATGGAGATCTTAACAGACCTTGGCACAGTGCCCCTTCTGATCGGGGGTCAGAAGCCTGGGCACGAACTTTGCAGCAGTGCAGTGCATGTTCAGATCAGACATTTGGATTGCTACACTGTTCCGTATGACTCATCAATAATGGCAGCAATGTCCTAAATGGATCTCCGACGATCCTCATGCACGTCGCCGAATTGTTTCTACAGTTTTGGGGGTTGAGCTCGTGGAAGGTCGCCCAGACCTCTTGACATCATTCAGTGAGGTTCTACTGCTTTTGAATCATGCAGGCCACTTGACGCACCTTGCACGACCCATTCTTTCATTGCCTGTAGATCTAGCTTCTTAATCAGCCTCAAGTGGGATAGGGGTCAGAGGCTTTCTGGTTGTTTATGAACACACAATTTAACCATCCATCTCTTTGATCTAAGTTATGCTTCACCATGTTGTTGAAGTCTAGAAGGTTCATGTTGCATGACCTTTTTTCCCCTAAAGCCATGTTGGCTCCCATTTAAGCAGCTGCTTCTTTGCAGGTAGTTATTCATTTGTTTTCTGATTATTTATTCCAACTGAAAGACCACTTTCTTCAGCAGGACAGTCCTGTTGTACACCATGATATCCTAGTCTCATTTCTTAAATACAGGCACGACATGGACACAAGACACTGCACATTGGCAACGCACTTAACACTTAGGCCTCATTTCCACACTTTTTAGTGCATTGTACTGAAACATTTATAAAACTTAAACACATCACTAGAATGACAGTATTGGATGAAACTTACTGATGAAATGATTTTTTTCATTACATGAATATCTATGACATTGTAAGGATAGATGCATCTTTTAAACAACTTAAAAAAAAGAGTGAATTTTGAGGTTTGGAAAAAACTTAGTGACACATTAGATGGTTGAAGGAGTGATATTTAGTCTAACCTGACAGCTTAGTTTTGCTAAGACAGAAAATAAGATTACTCCTGATGTGGAGGATGTAAGATGACTGTGGGCATCGCTTGAATACGAGTAAATCACTATGTGAACTAATCCTTTTGTTTGTTTGTTTGTTGTTTGTTTTCTGAATGTCACACAGTTTTTCATCATCATACACTAACATTATTCCTGAAATGCATTGTACATTGCTTTTCCATTTGTGTGTGTGACTTTGTACCTGAATAGCTTATTAGAGATACAGAAGTTGTATTCCCAACTTACATCAAGTAAATTGTGTCTTTTGGTTTTCTGTCTCATCTATCCATACTGCTGCTGTTACTCTTTTCTTATCTTTCCATCTCAGCATTCTAGTACCCATTACCATACTAATTTCATTTTATGAGTTATGCGCATCACTCATATGAACCCAGAAGCTTCTTTTCAGTTTGTCCAGATCATGTGATGGTATGGACAACATTACTTATGTAACTGAATGCTTACATCTCCAGTGTAATCATAATACTGTAATGATACTGTTATATTGTTCAGGATTTGGTAAAGTCCCGTGATCAGATGCTAAGAAAAGCAGAGCAAGAGAATGATTCACTCTCATTCAGAAACCAGCAACTCACCAAGAGGCTTACACTTCTACAGGATGATCTTGATGAAATACAGGTGAGTGCTGTTGCCTTGTATTAGACTCTCAGATGCATATAGAAGTAGTTAGCCTACCCAGTGCATTTATTTTAACTTTGATGTACAATGTTTAAAGTTTACATTTGTGGTAATACAGTGGTATGATCTCCAGGCAGAATAAAGATAACCATGTAATTTTTTAAGTCAGTGATATGAAAAAAATTTTTACACTCCATTTCTTGTGTTTGTCATTTAATCTCTTATTACATGGAACATGGATGTTTCATATCAGTTTATGATTTCAGTATCACTTGAATACTGATATCCATTTCCTCTCTCAAGATTGTGATACAAAACAGTGTGTGTGTGTGTGTGTGTGTGTGTGTGTGTTACTGTTTAAATTTTACATTCCAGGAAAGAATGTCCACACTCATGGGACCCCATGAGCTTTCTGTATGCTCTGACATTTTCAGTTTCTTTCCACTGTTTACATTCAGTCTAATAGCTCAGCTTTTTCCATTCATCTGCCACTTTAGTATTGTAGCAGCACATCTCTACATTTTTTCTGATACATTCTTGCATTGTCTCCTATGGCTTCTTGATCCTTCTTTGCTTCTTTCTAAAAACTTTTCACTCTCAGCATTTCAGTTTCATTCTGAAACTTAAAACTTTTACTGATATTCCATTCATCCTTCTCATCTTCAGTTTGGGCAAATTAATAGCTGCTAACATGACCCTGTAACTCAGTTCTCATTGCAAGTACTATCTTGTTACCCTCCAGTGGATTTTATATCATTTGTCTGTTTCTCAAAAAAGGGAGATTAAATTGAGATTGATACTTTACTTTTGTCTAATGCATGCTAAGAATGTTTTTCTCTCCATTTCATCTTCCACATTTTGAAATACACTTGTGATATTGACCAACATACAGTTTTCTCTTGTATCGTGTCTTAAAATATGATGTCCTGGCATCAGGCCGCTGTCATGCACAGATTTATCCAGTTTGTTTCTCACAAGATTACATTCACATCCAGGCTTCCTTTCACTACGTTCCTTATTTATTTTTTTTCATTTGGTCAGATTAAAATTCATTAACCAATTATCTGACGAGCTTTGGAGGTTTTCGAAACCTCTTTGTAAGTTGATGCAGTCCTGGTTATTCTTTACTGAATTCTTGATTTAACATCATTATTATGCAACTGCAGGGCCCCTTTTATGGGGCTCCTGCAGCTTTGAGAGTACACTACAATAAGTAACAGAGAAATGCTGGACTCCTTTGGAATGAGAAGCTTTTAAATGAGATTGTACTCCATTTTGTTCACTAACACTGGTGCAACCTTGCTGAAGGCAACTTTTCATTCATAGTGTAACCACATTCTGGTGGAGTCCAGTGACATCATTCACAAACAACTTCAAGTATGATACTTGTCTTTATGGCAATTTAGTTGTATAGCTTTGAAGTACAAATGGCCCACAGTGGCATGCCATAAGTTACTCCAACCCAGTTAGAAAAGGCACCTCACCGTGTCCCCTGATCGCTTTTCTCCTCAGAGATTATTTTTGTAAACATTTCTTTTGTATATAATGGGAAGGGAGGTGTATGCTTATGTTTCCCATC
>JAUUDW010000476.1:0-10455 GCA_032361385.1 Panulirus guttatus
CAGCTGGCAGTGGTTGTAGGGTGTTGTAGCACCCAGCTGGCCGTTGTTGTTGGGTGTTGTAGCACCCAGCTGGCCGTGGTTGTTGGGTTTTATAGCACCCAGCTGGCCATTGTTGATAGATGTTGTATCTCTCAGCTGGCTATGGTTGTTGGGTGTTGTTGCACCCAGCTGGCCATGGTTGTTGGGTGTCGTAGCAACCAGATGGCCGTGTTGTTAGATGTATCGCTCAAGTGGCCGTGGCTGTAGGGTGTTGTAGCACCCAGTTGGCCTTGGTTGTTGGATGTTGTAGCACCCAGCTGGCCGTGGTTGTTGGGTGTTGTAGCACTCAGCTGGCCTTGGTTGTTGGGTGTTGTAGCACCCAGCTGGCCTTGGTTGTTGGGTGTTGTAGCCCCCAGCTGGCCGTGGTTGTTGGGTGTTGTAGCACCCAACTGGACATGTATCATGGTGAGGATGGCGGGTCTACAGCAGGAGGTCGCTTATGTGTCTCAGAGTGAGGATGGCTGGAACTATTGCTTTACCATAGTCTCCCATGGAAGTCACAGGCATTTCTTCCTGACATTTTCTATTATATTCTTCTCCGTAAGAAGACGTGATTCCATATCAGTTGTTATTCTTACACTTCCCATGTCAGTAGCTACTTTTAATTCGTAAAGTGTGAAGTGTAAGTGTTGTAGTGTAGCCTGGGCCATATATGTGGTGTGTCGTGCCCCCCACACCTGGGGGAGAGTGTGGTGGTTGTGGTAGTGGCTGACAGATGGCTCTGCTGGACAGTTTGTTTTGAACATTTGCAAATGGCAGGAGAGTTTTGAAAGGTAGCAACGCTGTGATGAGGTCTTTCCTGAAGCTGAGGATGTTAGAGTAGGTGAGGAGCGTCATGGCCGACCCTCCTATCATGTAAGTATCCGTCAGGCCTCTGCTTCCCACACTACCATACCCTCTCTTATCGTCAACAATTGCAACATTTTTATTTTGTAGTTCCTATCAATCTTTTCATCGTTATCTTACTTAGAGTTTGTTAAAGATGGGATATAAGGCCTTACTGTGTGTGGCATAGAGATAGTAAGTATCCTAGTGCATGTATGAGGAGGTGGCCGTCAGCTTGGCCCCTCGCCACCTGCCTAGCCTAACCCTCGCTGCCCACACCCCACACTACCAGGTCAGAAAAGTGAGCAAGATGTTCAAGAGTAATGAAGAAAGAAAGGGAAGCGAGAGGGCTAGGGAAAATGGCAAAATTTAAAAAAAATGAAAGGAATTAGGTGAAGCCGTGAGAAGAATATCGCAAGGGTTAAGGAAATACATGTCATGAACTAGAGACTCTACATAGTAAAGCAGACATATGTGTGGCTTCTGGTAAGGAAATAGAATTTAAAGATGGTGTCAGAAATAGCAACCCCGTTATTATGGAGTGGATGAGCCCTAACTCGCAAGAGGACTAAAGTATGACCTAATATACCCGGTGCGATACATGATAAGGATGGACAGAGAAGATAAAAGAGGAGGGGGAATGGCCCTCTGGTAAGGAATAACATTAAATCTCTCTACATCTCTTATGCCTGTTCCCTCTAGGGGTGGACATGGCAAAGTCTCCATTTATCCTTGTCCATGAGTGCCTCACGCACATACACCATTCCACGCATTCTTGGGCTATTTCTCTCCCTCTAGTATTCCTCCACCCTATTTGCCCATGTCACAGGTGGCCTTCCACTCACACCAACCCCTTTAATTGTACTATCATACTCTCTTCTTGTGAACTCCCACTCTTGCATTCTTTCCACAGGCCCAAACCACTTCAAAGTATTACATTTCTACCACTCCACAATGCACTCCCTTTGCATTCCTTGCCATACCACATCTCTCATACACCCTTTCATTTCTCTCTTCACTGCATCTAGTCACACCACAAGCTCCTTCTCAAATGGCTCACTTCTACAGCCTGGATTCTTGACCTCTATGACTCATTCTACATCCATGTTTCGGCTGCATAGATCAGGGTTAGGAGGACTATGCTGACCCTTAATACTTTCCACTTCCATACTGACACATCGACCCATCATTAATCTATTAAGGGACCCAATGACTCTGCCCTGTACTGCTCTCTCCCTTATCTCTCCTTCCAGATCACCAAACTTACACAAGATATCTCCTAAATACTTTAGTTCTGTCACTTTTTCCAGTCTCTCTCTCTCCCTCCCTCCCTCCCTCCCCCATCTATCTGTAATACTTTCTATTTTCAGTCAATAGGGTTGTGCAAAATATGTATATACTTTCACTCTGTTTCCTTTCAGACACCATACAAACACCATTAATTTACTGTTACTCGCATTTACCTTCAATTGCCTACACTTACACACATCATAAAAGCGCACAACCTTCTACAACTCTCCTCTCACAGCAAACAATACAATATCATCTGCAAACAGGCTTTTATTAGCCACCATACCTCACAGCCGCACTCCATCTCGACAACTCCTTTACTTAGTTTTGCTTTCACCTCTTTTATCACTCCATCCATATATATGGTAAAAAGCCAGGGTGACATCACACAGCCCTACCTTACACCCACATATATACCAAAACTATCACTCAACTCTCAATCCACTCTTGCACAGAGCAGCCCATTAAATTTCAAGAGATAATAGATTGTACCTTCAATCAGTATATGATGGTTATTATGATGGTAAGAAGTAGATGTAGAGTGGTGTTGTTAGTCTACAACCCTCCAGGGAACTACAGTAAACCAGATCAGGTATACATTGATGACAACAAAAGGATAATATTGATGGTTAGGGAGGTGGCAAAACACTTCCATAGTGAAGATTGAAATTATTGATAATGGAAGACTTTGATTACATGGAAATAGAGTATGAGGAATGAGATGCTCATGGAAATAGGGAGACACTGTGATACAGATTCTTTGAATGTGTATAAAACTTCCTGTTCAACATGTTACGGAGCCCTTGAGATCTAGGGAGTGACTTACAATCACAGCTTCACCTTGTCTTTACAGAAAATATTGTGGAAAAAAGAACACATGAAGTATGAAGCATCTTTGTGAAATAGTGATCTTGCAGTACTGTATTTTGACTATGTGGTGAAGGAGAAAGCAAGAGAGGGGTCAGAGGAAGCACAGGACCCAAGGAGAAGATTCAAGTGAGGCAACCATATAGAAATCGGGTTATGGGAGAATATCGAATGGAGATAAAAGGGTCCTACAGCAAGAATATAGACCTGCAAACTAGATGGATTTATGGTATCTCTTATGAAGTGGCAGGACATAGGTGCTGTGGTACACTAAGAGGCAAGGAAGATTGAAGTGGAAATAGGTATGGTTCACCATGAAATTCCAAAAGCAAGTGTACTAAGGAAAAGACTGGAAGAGGTTCAAACGACAGTGTAGCTAAACAGCTTTAGAAAGATTCAGGAGAGCAAGGAATTAGTACTGTAAGGTAAGGAGGGGGATAAGAAAGGGTTTGAAATAGCATTGTAGTTAAAGCAAAAGACATCCTGGCAAAGCTATTCAGGAAGCTCATGAGGAACAAACTATCAATTAAAGATCAACCAAGCAGGCTAGGGACTTGGAGTTCAGAATTCCTTCGGAAGATGGAAAAATATTTGAACTGATTGCCCCCCCCTCCCCCGACTCTCTCTCTCTCTCTCTCTCTCTCTGTCTCTTTCTCTCTCTCTAATGCTCCAGCATAGACAAAAGTCAACATCAAGGCTGGGCCTTACTTGAAATATAGAGAGAATTATGAAAGGGAAGAAGAAGAGACAAAGGGAAAGTATGCACAGATTTTAGAGGAACTGAAAAACCTTTCTTTTAAATGTGTCGGGTCATAGTTATTGGAAAAGACATTGTGAAGCTTTGAGGCCTTCAACATAAAAAAAAAGGGGGGGGAAAGAAACAGATGTCAATGCAGCTCACCCTTGAGTTGCCAACAGCCACACAGTAATCAAGTGATGCAGCAACTTGCTGAGCATTGAATGATCTAGCTTAGAGTGGTCCAACTATAGGCCTGCGGGCCACAAGTGGCCCACGGCTTGATTTTTTTGTGGCCCGCAAGCTCTCAGTTGATATATGGATTTATTGAATTTTAGTGGCAAAGAAGTTGGACCCCCCTTGTGCTAGGCCTTGAGTCTTAAAAAAAAGGATATATATACAATTATACATAACTTAAATGTCATTTGTGGCCCTCGACTTAGAAGTTTAATGCTGAAGTGGCCCATAGTGTCGAAGAAGTTGGACCACCCTGAACTAGCTAGTGGTGGGGGCACACAAGCAGCCAGCTCTCGAGAGCAAATACCAAAGTGATTCCTATAAAAGAGGTAAAGTGAACCAACATTGCACATAGGACAAGAGGGTCACGTTTGGAAGTTAGCCTGGGACAGTTTATAAGTCGGACCACTTTTGCTTCAGCCCTTTCAAGTAAGGATGTAGAGCTAGAACCACTTCAGATGTGAGAGCAGTAATCCATACAATGATAAATCAATCCTCTGTATAAATGGAGCAACTGTTCAGAAGAAAAGAAATTTTGACATCTAAACAAGACTCCTACTTTCTTAGAGGCAGATTTAGCTATTTCCATGATGTTGGGTTTCCAAGAAAGAGTGGATGTTACGATAAAGCCAAGAATGTTCATTGAGTCAAGAATTGGAATTACAGAACCGCCAGAGGAGAGAAGAGTTGTAAGGAGCTTGTGATAGAGAGATGGATAGAAACTTGTGTCTTGGAGGCATTAAACTTAACTAGATTTCATCAGCCACACTGAGATATCCTTTCCAAGTCTAAGTTTATAGAGAAAGCTGTGTCAAGATATGATGCAGATTGAGTGAGAGAAGAAGGCGCAGAATTGAAGGACTTAGACGAATGCAATGTTGATTGGTCAGATTACGAGTGCATTTGGTTATTTGTGGAAGAAAAGAAATTGTCGGAAAAAGTGTAGGGGACAGGACAGAACCTTGAGAGACAATATTGTTGATGGAGAAAGGGGAGCAGGCTAATCAATCAACAACCACAGAGATAGATTGGTTGGATCAGTTTGTAATAAAGTAGTAAAGTATTATACTGCACCAGTGTTAGAAAGGTATTGGGCCAGAAGCCTTGGAATTATAAAGATTAACAGAAGTTATCAAACCAGAATATGATAACAACTTGAATCATATAAGGCATATGGACCAGATGAAGGCTATCTATATGTACAGAGGCACTTGTAAGGCCTTTGAAAATACTGTTCAGTAGGACACTAAAGGAAGGAGTAGTTTTAAAAATGTGGATGAGGACAAATGTTGTGCCTATCTTTAAGAGAGGTAACCAGGAAGTTGCATTGAGCTACTGGCCTTTTTCATTGAGGCCTTTTTCATTGACAAATGCAGTTAATATAACTCTGGGAAAGCAAATCAGAAAGTAAATAGATACCTGTATATGAAGGAGAGACTTCTTGAAATGGGAGACAACATAGCTTTAGAGAGAGAGGTCATGCATTCAAACCTGTTAGACTTTTATGACAGGGTGAGCTTGCTCTTAGACCAAAGTGATGGATTGGTTGACTTCCAAAAGGCCTTTGACACTACCTCATTGAAGGTTGACTGAGAAGCTAGAGCTGCAGACAGGAATAAGGGTTAAATTCCTTCTCTGGTTTGAGGATTACCTATGTGAATACCTGATGAAGTCTTAGGGAGTCTTCATCCCAGCAGCCTGGGCTGACTCCAGGCTGTTGGTTCGTTTGTCAACCAAGTTGTTGGCAGCTGCAGCATACAGGCCCACATAGCTCCCATGCTTTGTAGGTACTTGAATAATGCACTCTTAAACTTCACTATGTATCCCATGCTGTTTCTGATGTTAGCAGGCAAGGTGTTGAAGAGTCCTGGGCCCCAGATGTTTAAGGTATTCTTTCTTTTTTGTGCATATGGTAGGGAACAAATTATGTAAGCAGAGGCACATTTTCAAAATGGGCTGAGATTTCAAGTGGAGTGCCACAGGGCTCAGTTTTAGGCCCACTGCTATTAATGCTTATGTAAAAAACTTGCCAGTAGGACAAAAGTCATACTTAAACAAGTTTGTGGGTAATGCCAAGGTCATGAAAGAAGTAATCAAATTGTCTGCCTCAGCTTACAGGGAACCAGAACAAATTCGAAAGCTGGTCTGATAAATGGATAATGAGATGCAGTCCAAATAAGTGCAGTGTAATGAGGATGGGAGACAGCAAGAGAAGACCCCAGTATGAAGGGTTAATATGCTGCAGGGTTTGATGTGTGAATGAGATCATTGTACCCTGTCTGTTGCCATACTTTCAATTAGGAGAATTGGGAAAGAAGTATTATGTCAACTGGCACATATTAAGATTCTACTCAAATAAAGTAAAACTTCTGTTACTATAGTTTGGGACAACGAAATGTGCAAACCAACTTTTGTTTTCAATTCCAGTTGACATCTTTGCTATATCTGAAAAGAATTGAAAAAATCAAGAAGAGTTAAAATATTTCAAATTGCTCATGCACTACTCTGCAGCAATGAGTGTACTCACCACATGCAGTTTTGTTGTGCTGGTGATTATTTACCATCTCCCTTGTGCTCTATGCCGTGGTGTTGTGTCCTGGTCTTGCGCATTTGTGTATTTTGTGCCCCTTGATTACTATTGTGGACAATGGTCCCCTTCAAGCATCATCAGCAATTGCCTGACAGTTCCTTGAAGCCATCTACATCTTGCATGAAGCAGAGTAGGAACATCTTAACCCTCTAAAAGAAGATGGATTTGTGCAAGAGGCTGACTAAGGATGAGTCCAAAGCAGCACTCATGGAGAACTTCACCCTTGGCATGACAACTGTCTACAACATCACCAAGCAGCTAAAGAAGATCGAGGCATGTAGTAGTGCTTAGTGTTTATTCGCTTATGTGTATTAGTATTACCTTTGTTTAAGATATTTACAACTAGGTAAAATATTTAAAAATGTGTGTTTGGTTGAGAGTGTGCCAAAACTTCTGGGAGGGTTAGCGGATGATGTGAGCTTGGGTCCTGAGTGGAGCACATCACATTCCCAACAGTGTATCAGTCTTGCAGTTACCACCATTGTGTGCAGATCTTTGCTACTTGTGTGATTTGGGTATACCTGCTAATGTGGTTTATCCCACATCTTGCTCTGTTTTTGTAGATATGGCATCCTTTTAAATATTCAGCAACATCTACTCCAAAATCAGCAATTAAATGGAAGAGTGCCTCTTGATCTTTGAAACAAAGATAGAAATTTTACAATAAGCTAATGCTGGTGAGGGAGTGTTAGTGCAGTAGGAAGTGTGTCAAAACTTCAGTGAGGTTTGGCGGATAAAGTAAGCGTGGGTCCTGGGTGTAGCATGCCATGTTCCTGTCAGTGGGTCAGCCTCATAGTTACCACCGCTGTTTACGGATCCCTGCTACTTGTACGATTTGGGTTTACCTGCTGATGTGATTTTCCTGCAACCAGCTGTGTTTTTTTTTATATGGCATTCAAACTTCCAACAGCATCTCCTACTTTAGAACCAGCAGTTGAATGGAAGAAAATCTCTCTACCTTAGAAACGAAGCTGGAAATCTTACAATGTGCCGATGCTAGTGAGAAAGCATCAGCACTGAGGCATGCTTACAGCCTGAGTGAATATTCAGTCTGCAACAGAAAGAAAATTTGAAGTACTGTGGTCCACTACTCCATTGTCTGCCTTGGTAACTACAAGGATTAGAAATCCACAAATGGAGAACGTGGAGAAAATGCTCTCAGGGCATGAGACGAAGAAAAGCATCCTTAGTAACCTTCAGCACAGGTCTGAAGCTCGAAAGATTTATGAACATTTTCGTAAAGAAGACATTGTAATTGAGCAAGAGCTGTTTCAAGCAAGTAAAGGATGGCTAGATGAGTTTATTCAGTGTCAGAATCAACATAAGGTGAAATTGAAGGGAGAATCTGCCAATGCTATATGCAGTTTTGATGACCAGAACCCCCTCACAGAGGGAGGGATGGGCAGTCTCTGAATTATTTAATATATTAAAAATAAAACATGATTAAGTGGTATTTTTATCAGAAATGGCTAATTTCCGAAAGAATTTTGGATGACAGAGGTTTTACTGTGTATGGCTAAAGAAATATTTAGTAAACTTTTCACAACATATACTAGATTGAAACTGGATTATTCCTATCAGGTGTGGTCATTGCATTTAAAAACACGAAGTTTTGATTGAGATGGTCCAGAGAAGAGCAACCAAGATGGAACTGGAATTAAGAGAGCCTAGTTATAATGAATGGTTGAAGGCTACATAGCTATCCAATGTAGAGGAGAGAAGAGAGAGGGGTAACCTGGAAACAGCATTCAAATTCCTAAATCAACTGGATGATGTTGATAGTATAAACATTTCTTTAAGAGAGGCAGTATCAGAGTTACCAGAAGCCATGATCAGAAGCCGAGAAAAAGGGTAGTTAAGAAGGATGTAAAGAAATACTGGGTTAGTGTAAGGGTAGTGGATTCTTTGAATGGTTTGATCAAGTAAGTAATGAAGGTTGAGAGAGATGTGTGTTAAGAAAAGAGTTGAGAGAGATGTGTGTTAAGAAAAGATTGTGGTTAAGAGAGCTGAAAAGGGTGTTTTAAGATAGTTGGACATTTGGAAGGAATGAGTGAGGAAAGGTTGACAAAGAAGACATATATGTCAGAAGTGGAGGGAACAAGGAGAACAGGAGACCAAATTGGAGATGGAAGGATGAAGTGAAAAAGATTTTGAGTGATCAAGGCCTGATAATGCAGGAGAGTGAAAGGAGTTCACAGTGTAGAGTGATTTGGAATGATGTGATATTGTGGGTTCAATGTGCTGTCAGTGGACTGAACAAGGGCATTTGAAGCATCTGGTGTAAGCCATGGAAAGTTTTGTGGGTCTTGGTTGTGGATAGGGAGCTGTGGTTTTGCTGCATTACTCATGACAGTAAGTGAATGGATGTGAGTGGATGCCACCTTTCTTTGTCTGTTCTTGGCACTATCTCGCAAATGCAGGAAAGGGCAATCAATTATGTATACAGTTGTCTTTCTTTGATTTCTGGCATACCTAGTCGTAACAGTTTGTATTGTAGACCGGTCTTCCAAGCTCTGTCAAAGAATGTATTTACTTTTTGTTTAACTGTGCAAAATGAAGAAACACATCAACTCACATACATGTATATATACATATTCATACATACATGTACATATACATGTATATGTATCGACATATACATTTACATATACATACACATACATTTACATATATACACGTGAATCTGCTGCCAGTGAGAGGGAGGGCTCAGGCAATAGAGTAATGGCCCCTCCCATGACCCTGCAAATTTAAGGTACACTTCTCTGACTACACCTTATTGTATGACTCTGCTACCAGTGAAAGGGAGGGCTCAGGTGGTAGTGTATTGGCCCCTCCCAATACCCCTGCTAATTCAAGGAATATCCTGTCCCCTACCCTTGGAGCAACACATTAGGTAGTAGGCTGTTGACAGCAGCCTCCCAAGGTGGTACTACAATCCTGAATGAGGAGTGTTAAAGTGGTGCCCTAAACCATCTTACACTCTCCATGTTAGGACTGCTGGCCTTACTTTCTGTCTCATCAAAAAGGGACTACTGGACTCGTACTGCCATCTTCTCTTTACAAGCACCATACACCTATCAGACCTTGCTTTTTTTTTTTCCCCCTTCATAAGTGCTCATGCCAACACCTGTCCACTGAAACATTTTTAAGTATAATCATGACATATCCCAACAATTCTATGGCCCCTAGTCCCTGGCAACATGGGGTGCTAAGAATCTCTGGGTTTCCTCCTGACTCTACTGCCAATGAGAGGGAGGGCTCTGACATTAGTAGTAGTAACGGTCCTTCCCACAACCTTACCCTCTCTGTTGAACCTTCTTCTTTTTCTATTCACCATACAAACATTCATGGTCTGTCTAGTGACCTCTCCTATGTTGAACACCATCTGTCCAGTACCTCTCCAAATATCTTACTCCCTCTGAGACAGTTTTTAGTGATGTTCTTACTAATCCCTCTTTCATATCCATCTATAATCTCCACTCATGATTCTGGTTCAAAGGTGGTGTATGTTCTTATTCCAACATCAACACACCTGTTGCATGCCTCAAGGACCTTGAATCCCCAAACTTTGATGCTATGTGGCTTAAGGTCTGTCTCCCAACTACCACACTTTTCCCTTATTTTGCATATTGCTCTTCTAATTCTACAAATTTATATCTTTCTTCAGCTACTTAAACTCCCACCATGAGACTGTGGCATCCTCTCACCCACAAGCTAAGATCCACTTCCTCACGGATTCAATGTTTACCATAGAGAATAGTTGAATTCCTCCCATATGGATTGTAGAGGGATTGAAGCCTTCATGTTCTCCATTCTCAATGATTTAGAGTTAATTGTCTCCCACCCTACCCATATTCCTTACTGCTGTAAT
>JAUUDW010000487.1:0-10455 GCA_032361385.1 Panulirus guttatus
AAAGTGAAAACAGGAGGGGAGGATTTCCAGCCCCCCGCTCCCGCCCCTTTTAGTCACCTTTTACATATATACATATACCCTAGCCTTAGTGTTTGTAAATAAGGCATCCAAATATCCAGCAAAAGCATCTCCTACTCCAGAACCAAAGGAACCAGTTGGTTTGCCACATACTGTGAGGTATACCACCCGTGGCTGGTGAGTTAGCTAAAAATCAGAAAAGTTAACTAGTGCCTAGACTGGTGAGATAAGAGTCAATTCGTCCTGACTGGTAACCACCCAGGAACTGGTCAACTGAAGAAGTAATCACTCTGTTTATTGGTGACTTCCAGCAGAAGGTGGTAAAGTGATTGTTCCTGGAGAAGATGCTTGTGTGCAGATATAACAAGAGTGACAGAGTGAAGAGTGGAATAAGATGAGAGGAAATGAAACAAGAGGAGTACACATGAAGTGGAAGGTCTTTTGGGAAGCAGGGTTTACATGAGTGGGTGAAATGTGTGGTATGTAGAAGGTGGAATATGGGCACATGAGAAAGGGTAAATGAGGTTAAGATACATGATTTCATGACATCTAACATGACTAAAACAAGAGGAAAATCCTAGTCAACGAACTGATGTCCCTACCAAATTAACTGATATTCCACTCTCTCCAGCACTTTCTTGTAACCATAGTGGCTGGAATGTAAAAACAGAAGGTACTTTCATTCTCCACATTTACAACATGTGGTGGTAACTTATTCCAATAATTAGCACATTTGTAAAAAAAAATTTTTCCCACAACATTACACATTTTTTATCTTTAAGCTTTCATCCCTGAGGATGAACACTGCAGGAGCAGGTGTCTGGAAATCCTTCCTTTCTGTAGTACTTTCCATAAGAAGGAACAGAGCAAGGAGCCAAGTGAGGAATCTTCCCTTAAAAATTCAGTCATCTGTTCTTGTCGCTGCCTCACTCATGCTGGATATAATGAGCACGTACGAAAAATCTTTTAAGTTGTATTCCATTTGTCCTGGTTACTGTATTTTCTTGTATTTCAGAGATCATCATAATTCATGATGTTAAAGTTTTCTTTTTTTCTGAGACAGACGAGATCTAATCTTTTTTGTTTCTCTTCACATGTTAAGTTACTCAGAGATGGGATTGGTTTTGTCGCCATCCTCTTTACGTGGTCCAATTTTCCCTAATATCTTTTATAGTTTGGGGACCAGAAATGAACTGCATTTCTCAAGTGCAGTGCTACTAAAACATTAAAGAGTCAGCATTATTTGTGGTGTTTTGCAATCAATATTTCTGGCTATAAAGCCTCATACTCAGTAGACAAAAGACAATATGAATTGATATACAGCACAGTATCATAAATGTAAATACATATAAATAATATTACACTACAAAGTACAGCATTAATCAAATGAAAACTTACCAAATAGTCATCCTATAGCTTGCTAAAAGAAATAGGTTGAGGGAGGGGTAAATGGTAAGTTAAGCTGACAGTATTAAGACTATCCATGGATGAAACTGCAGGTGAATTTATACATGAAACTGTATGTAAAGACTTGTGGCTTCTCTTCTTGATTTGGCTTAAGCATGAAAAACTGATCCAAAGACAGATGGACTAACCTCCTTTTCTTCTGCTATGAATGTCTTCATAACAACTGATGGCTTCAGCCACTAGCCCAGCTAACTGAAATATGTATTCTCTCCTTGGACTTGATAATTGTTTTATAATAAAAAATCGCAAAAGTGTTTTTTCAAAAAAGCTTCTTTTTCTGCTCACTGTGATTTATATTTCAACAAACCTTCACTTAACATATTGTCTTCATGTGCTGCAAGTAACTCCTCTAGATCAGTCTCATCCACTTTCTCAATACTAATCTCCTGTTGGTCCTGCTGAACTCTTAGGATGACATTTTCAAACCCTTGGAAGTCACAGACAAAGATAAGTAAACTCTTCTTCCAGGCTCCATCTGTGCATGACAACATAACTCCATTCAATGAATCAGCATTGTTGTCAACAGTCAGAAAAAAATTTATAATTCCCAACCAAAACTGCTTGGCTGTTGCATTTATCTGCAGTCAATTGCAAAGATAAGCTGAGGGAATTTGTGCCACAAGCAGAATGCCTAAATCCCTGGACTGAATCAATGTGATTGTGTTTGGTGACAAAAATACCTTTCCATTAGTATACAAGTCATCTATACTTGTAAAATGAGGAGGTGCTGCCCATGAGTACCAATTTTAAAATCTAAGTTTTCCTTGGTAAAATCTCTTTTTTAAGCTGAATGAACACATGAAGAAAAAAAATCTTGAAAGAATGATATTCTTATCCTGGCTTTCTAAACAGACAGCAAAATGAAAAGATGATGCTCTTTTATGCAACTCTTGGTGTCTTATGGTGATACATGAATAAAGTTTTCAGCTTGCAATCTCTGGTAACACTCAAACAAAGCAGCAGAGTGAAGCAATCCTTGTTAGCTTTAAATCCTTTAGAAGTCTTTTCCTTTCTATCTTTAAGAAAAAGGTCTTCCTACCATTTTCTTCCAATACAACCCAATCCCATCCACTCTAAAATTCTGATTAAGGGAACAACCACCCTCTTCAATAACTTTCCTGATCTTAGCAGAAATGCAGGGGTTGCTTTCATATACCCATGAGCTGCTTCACCAATCAGCCTATGTTATGAGACCTGTTATGTCACCTAAAATATTTTTTTCAATAGTAGCTGACGCAGCATTGGCATCTAAACGATGATTAGCGATTAATAGTGCTTACATTCCCGGAAACAATAGGAGGGAGGAGACGCGAGTATTTTGGGAAGAGATGAGTCTTTGTCAGCAATCTTGATATGAGGGATCAGGTATTAGTTACAAGTGATCTGTGTACGAGAGTGGGTTATTTGGCAGTTGAAGATATAATTGGGGGAAGGCATGGGTCATTCTACTGTGCAGGTAAATCAACTTTTATCACTGACCTGCAACTTATGTTCCTGAGGAGCAGCTGGGTCACCCACCTGGCTGGGCCCACAAAAGTGATTGCCATGCGATGCAGGTAAGGCTTCACCAAGATTATACAACAGAGACACAGCAGCTTCCACATCCTCATATGATGATGCCTGCCATCGGTTCAGGGTTGTAACAACATATTCCTTGCTCACCTAGTAATCAAAATTAGGTAAAATTATTCTAACATATACTGATATTATACATGCACCCATGTATATTTTTTTCAAGCATGTTTACCATTTCCTGCATTAGCAAGAAAGCACCAGGAAAATGACAAAGATATGACCTCAACCATCCACTTCCACTCTCTAGCTACTATGCTTAATGCATCAAAACCAGTGCCTCCTATCCACAATCTGGCTCCACAGACCATTCCATGGTTCCCCAATTGCTTCATATGCCTTGGTGGCATGCACAGAGCATCAGATTAGGGAAGAAGAATGTGGTTTCAAGAGTGGTAAAGGATATTAGGAAAAGTGTTTGCTTTGAAAAACGTGTGTAAGAAATAGTTAAGGAACCAGAAAGATCTGTTTGTGGCATTTACAGATCTGCAAGATGTTCTGTGGAAGATGCTACAGATATATGGTGCACGAGGCAAGCTATTAGAAGCAGTAAGGAGTTTTTATCAGGATAATAAATTGTGGATGTGAGTAGGTACAAAAGGGGTGAGTAGTTCTGCATGAAGGTGGGTCTGTGGTAGAGATGAGTGATGTCACCAAGGATAATCTATCTATTTATGGATGGAGTGGCAAAGGAGGTGAATGCAAGGGTTTTGGAGAGAGGAGCAGGAACGCAGTCTACTGATAGGTCAGTCAGCTGTTTGCTGATGATATGGCACTGTTGGCAGAAGGTTGGTGTGTGGTGCACCACATCATGAAATTGGATAACCAGCCCTGTATTCTTCAGTAACACAATCAACTTGGAAAGCTACCGAAATGATTCTTTATCCCTTCACTGGGCATTCAGACAAGAACAAAGTTGTCTGCTTCTACTTTCAACAGGATGGTGCAAAAGCACACACAGCTTGTGTTTCCATGAAGCTAATGCACAATGTGTTTGGGGTCAAAATAATTTCACAAGACATTTGGCCACTGAAGAATGTGTGGAAAGAGAGTTCACTATCTGGGAGGGCAAATATGGGGGTGTTTGAGGGAAGAGTAGTCCCACCGACGTCGAATAGATGTGATGGATGGGCTATGGATGAGGACGTGCAGAAGAGTGTGGATGTGTTGGAAATGAAATGTATGAGAACATATAGTATAACGTGGTGTAATAGAGTAAGTAATAAAAGGGTAAGAGCTAAGTGTTGTGGTGATGTGAAAAGTGTGATTCAGAAAGCTGAAGACAGTGTGCTGAAATGGTTTGGATTTTTGGAAAGAATGAGTAAGAAGTTGACAAAGAGGATGCATGTGTCAGAAGTGGAGACAACAGGAACAGGGGAGACCAAATTGGGGATGTAAGGATGGAGTGAAAAAGATTTTGAGTGACTGTGGCCTGAATATGCAGGAGGGTAAGAGGCATGCATGGGACAGAGTGAAGTGGAATGCTGTGGTATAAAGGGGTTGACATACAGTCATTGAACTGAACCAGGGAATGTCAAGCAACCAAAAGAAACAATGGAAAGGTCTGTGGAGCCTGGTTGTGGATTCCCCTAAACAGAATTGATATAAGCAAATATGGACTTTCTTCAATTGTTCCTGGAACTACTTCATTAATGCAAAAAATGGCGAACAAGTACGAAAAAATTACAAAAAACTAATGGATATTTTGGTGGTAGAGTAGAACATTTGTAATTCAGGTAGGTGAGGCATTGTGAGAGATCATATTTCACTTAAAAATATTCATAATTATTTCAGTGATTGATAAGGTAAATTGTATTCTGTTTATAATCTCCACATATTTTCTCTATATAGTTCTCTTCAACAGGTTCTTACGTAATGCATAAACTATTAAACATCTACATATTCAGAAAGAATAAACAACAAAACCTAACTAAGCCTATCTCAGATCCCAAAGAAATGTGGATGTGATGTATTGACAAAAACCTGTCTATCATTTTTTGTATATGTTGTATGTTATTCTGATTACTCATAGAAAATTTTGAGTATGTTTCTGTTTTCTCCATAGTCCATAACCCCTTATTTACATGGAAATGGGTGTCACAGCACAATTCTCTGGTGTGCAAACTTTTTTGGTACCTATCCCATGACCCTACTGTGCAAGCACAAAACCAATAATAAGAAGTCTGGCCTGAACAGAGGAAGTACATGTGCACATGAAAATAAATATGAACAGACATGAAACAGATGTGCAAACTCTTTGGTGTCTCAAATTAATGTTCATGTTTAATCCTCCTGTACGGAAAACAATGTACTCGTTACAAAAGATTAAAATAAAAAAATTCTTACTTTTAATACAAGTTCAGGTATAAGTGCTGCTAGATTATCAAAAACAACTTTGAGCTTCTTTCTGTAATCATCAAACATTGCTTCATCTTCTCCTGCTTGTTCAAAATTATAAGATTCATCATATTTTGTCTTTGTGATTACTACATACAGCATATTCTCAAGAAGACCACGTTCCACATTTGATATTTGACCAGTCTGTTTAATTAACTGAAATAAAAAGAGAAAATATTAGTTACCAGTGTAAACATATATGTTTAGGTGACTTTTCAATAAATATGACAGGTATAACACCATTCTGAAACTGGTTCCTCAAAACAATATCAACAAAGACTACATTTTCTTAATAAATCATCAGCCTATTTTCAGCCTTCAACAGATATATTGTAATGAGTTGCAAAAAAGAAAACTACAGTTATGTAGTAACATAAGACACCCATAAAGTTCTCCAGTATGTATAGGTTATGATGATAAGGTATGTGTTTCAGGGAAAACTTAGAGACCACTACTTCATTTCATGAATACGTGATCATTTTTTCCAAGTTTTGTCTCTTTTCATCTAAAAATCTAAAACAGAATACAGCATAATCTTACCTGGATATAATCTCGAGCAAAATCAAAAACTGCAGCAGATATGTCATCATAATCACTGGCCATAAACGTCAGAAGCAGCGTAACTTTGTTCTCCACAGCTTGTCGAATCATTTCCCTTTTACTGCAGTCTTTCTTGTCTAGTCTGTAAGTATAAAAAATATTATCCTAGTATGGTTTTCAGAGCCCTTTCCAATGCCTAATAATGCAGAGGTAGTGCAATATCTTAAACTGAATCTCAAATCTACTCTGAATAAGACTCTTTTCATCAGGCAGATGGGTACCTCTTAGCTAATCATGAGCTAGAAAAAGCAAATCTGTAACTGGTTAGACTACCCTCATATGGCAGTACTAAAAAAAGGTTACCAATCATGCACAGTACTCTCAGAATACTGAATATTTCACAAAATATAAACCCATACAAGTGGATACACCTCCTTGCTAGATCAAAGATCAGAGCTAAATTTACTCAGGTAATAAGGAAGAAATCCTCAAAGGGATCATTTTGCTAGCATATGAGGAAAAAACATCTTAGGATTAAAGCAGATTTTCCTGAGTCAACTTGACTACTTGCATGTAATGATTAAGTTAAGAAAATGGAGATATGTATCAATACTATTAAAATCAAAGGTTTACATTCCTGTTAACCGGGATGCAAAAAAACAGATGCTACAAATAAAGGAAAACTATGAACATTATACAAAACATGTAGCACCTTCCATCCAAAAACTGACAAAAAACAGTGTTATTCATTCTTAAATCACTTTAGCAATGTTCAATAACTTAGGGTACGGTAAGTCAAAACAGGAAAAATAAAACTTATCAAACCTGGGCTTCACAGTCTAATACCAACACAGCCCATCGATAGGCTAGGATTTATAGTCTAACCCCAGACTGGGCAATAATACTGCATCTTCACCTTAAAAGTGTGAATATGGTCAACAACAGAATGGTTGGGGAATATTCAGTAAAAGAGAGAGAGAGAGAGAGAGAGAGAGAGAGAGAGAGAGAGAGAGAGAGGAAGGAGAAGAAGAAGAAGAAGAAGAAGAAGAAGAAGAAGAAGAAGAAGATGAAGAACTGCATGGAGGGAAGTGAAATAGGATCACAAAGATAAGGTCCACACAGACAAAAACCTACTTTTGCCAAGACTGAATGAGCTGCACTCCAATCCCATTGATGAGACGAGCAAGCTTGACCAAGAAGTCTGAGTCATCATCCTGTAAAGGTGACATTACAAGAAATTATATCTAATGATTAATATTTGTTCAAGATAAATATTTCTCTTAAAAAACAAATGGAATCACAGAAGGTGCAGTGATTCAGAATACATGATATGCCACTTTACACATTTCTAAATATTTGTGCCAATGCAATCAAAATTATTCAAACCTCACCATTACAAGTCCACTACTATGTAACTATAGCATTATATTTTGTCAAGGTTCTCTCCATTCAAGCTCACACTTGAACCAACCCATTTCTCTACCCTCCTAAACCTCATTATATTACTTTTATATTCATAAACTTCCAACTTCCTCCTTACACACACTTTCTAAACTTCATACACCAGCATCCACAGTTTCTCACTAAGTTTACCACCAAAGATGTGTTATCTGCAAAAACCAAGTGACTCACCTTCCATGCCTCACTCCCTGCAATACTGCAGACCAACCTTTCTCTCCTAAGCCCTCAAATCTATCTCTGTTATCAACCTATCCCTAAAAAGATTAAACAGCTACGGTGACATCATGAACCCTTGCAGCAGACCCACCTTCACCTGGAACCAATCACCCTCTTCCCTTCCTACTCACACACATACCTTACTCTACCTATTAACACTCCACACTTCTAGTGGCCTTCATCCAGCAATATACTTGTGGCACCTTCCACAAATTAACTCCAATAATGTTATAAGCTTTTCCCAGATCCATAAATGCCACATACATATCCTTCTCTTTTTTTGGGTATATCTTAAACAAATTCTTAAAAGCAAACAAACTAGCCTACTCATCATCTACCACTACTAAAACCACATTGCTCCTTCCTAATCTGTTGCTCTGCACATGCCACCATTCTCTTAGTCACCAGTATCCTATCTACAAACATTCTTTTTTGTCCTGTCCTCTTTGCCGTCATATAATGACATTATACAGGCATTCTCAAAATCCTGTCAACCCATCACTGCTGCGGCTTTGCCACACTTCAATTTACACAAGGCTTTCTCCACTTCTTTTTTCACAAACCATTTGTCAAGACTGTCTTTCAAATGGAACAATGGAAGTAGAAGGGGGTCACAGGATGGAGGAGGGGGCGAAGGTTCAGGGAGCACTGAGAAATGTGTGGAAAGAGAGGTCATTATCTGGGAATGCAAAAATGGGTATGTTTGAATGTATAGCAGTCCCAACATTGTTGTATGGATGCAAGGCATGGGCTATAGATAAGAATGTGCAGGGAAGGATGGATGTGTTGGAAATGATATGTCCGAGGACAATATGTGGTGTGAGGTGGTTTGATCGAGTAAGTAGTAATGAGGTAAGAAAGAGTATTGTTATACCAAACAGTAGGTTGAGATAGCTGAAGAGGGCGTGCTGAAATAGTATGGCCATATAGAGAGAATGAGAGAGAAGAGGGTGAAAGAGAGGATATATATGTCACAATTTGAGGGGAATAAAAGCAGGCAGAGACTAAACTGGAGATGGAAGAATGGGGTGAAAAAGATTTTGAACGCTTGAAGCCTGAACACATTGGAGGGTGAAAGACATACATGAGACAGAGCATTCTGGAGCAATGTGATATACACAATGTGCTTGCTGTCAATACACTAAACCAGATTTTGTGAAGCAGAAACAGTAAACCCCAGAATGATCTGTGAGGCCTGGATATGTAAAAGGGGTTGTGGTTTCAGAGCATGTAAGCAAATGATGCCTTTTCTTCATATTTTCCTGTACTACCTCGCTGATGTGGGAAATGGCAAACAAGTAAGAAAGAAAGAAAAGAAAATGCTGTTCACTGTTCCTGAACCATATATATGTATATAAGCTGCCATTAACGCTTGCAGTGGCATCCCACACAATGTTTCCAGAGACTTTAGCCAAAACTTTTTCCTTAAACTGGTCGGCATATGTGAAGATGTCAAGGAAGCCTGAAGAAGATTTACACCATCATTTTGAAACAGTATCCCTATGATAAGATAACAGATTTTACTGATTGAAAACCATTGTTAATCACATGTAATTGTGACAAACTACCAAAAATACCACACACCTCACTACATATGCCCAAAAACATTCATGAAGGACCTGAGACACCTGGCAGGAAGACAATCAGAAGATAATGGGTGCAGAGCACAAGTAAATAATGTCCCATAGGTTGATTTGTAAATAATTTCATTTAGAAAATTATGTCCTAGACCATCATAATAACAAACTTAACTAAGATATTTTTTTGATTTGTAAATAATTTCATTTAGAAAATTATGTCCTAGACCATCATAATAACAAACTTAACTAAGATATTTTTCCAACTATTTTTGGACGTCCAGCATACAGAGAGTACTTGCATATTAGGAAAGCCTAAGTGAAAAGGTTAAAAAGCTTAATGTACATCCTAGATATATAGTTTAATTTTAAGTAAACTAAAGCAACGCAATCAACCTGGATCTCAGTGTGTTAAGAAAGTATACAGGATGCTTACATCTATTGGTTTTAAAACACCTGCTTGATCCAACACTGTGACAAAGGACTCAATAAGCTGCGTTTTGGTGACAGGATCCATGCCTTTTGTGATGATCTCGTGGATGCAGTCCGCAGCAGCCTCTCGAATTAGTGGTTCCTTCAGGTGGTCAACAAGTTTACGCACAAATCTAAAATTGATTACATATGTTTATGAATATTTTATTCAAAGAATAAAATAACCTTAACCATGTTAGTAATGGTATAGGCTTGGAAAAATAAGCTAATTGAAAAAGTAATCTATATCAAACAGGTTGTTTACTGAAACTATCAAAGGTTTATCTAACAGCTGAGCCAAGCAAAGACTTTGACAGAATTCAAAAGCAACAACTTTTCTAAAATGATATAATGTTAAGAATGGAACAATCATCTTTGTAAAATTTGTCAATGACTACAATCTAGCCTCATTTCTTTCTATTAAATGTACTCACAATCTAAAGTAAAACAAAAAGCAATGAAGCAGTATCTGCAGTAAGACAGCTGACAGCATAGAGTATGAAGAAGCATAAAGTATCTCTGCAGTAAAGAGGTTCTGTAGCACCCGTAATGCTCCATGTAGTGAAACGCACAAAACACTAATCACATAGGATGGAGGAAGCAGTCTGAAGTATAAGACTCTTTCTGTCATCATTATATGATTTAAAATGAAAAAATAAATCAAATAGCTTCTGAAAGTGAGTGATAATTCTAGATTTAGGCAAAACTCAACAAGCAAGCAAATTAATTCGCACTT